>ML242852.1:476-32653 GCA_005239495.1 Nicotiana undulata
ATTTTACTGAGATATACTGATATTGCACTTGTTTCGAAGGTTTTTCTGAAAACTGATTTCGAACTCATTATTTGATGAATGTCACGTGGTGACTTGGTGTTTTACTGGTTTGTGGAATTGTGTACATGTTCTGTGTGTTTATATTACTCAGACTGTGATTTATTTTCATTACTACTGAGTTGGCGTACTCATAAAGACTCCTTGTGCCCCTGTGCACAGATCCAGGTACTAGTTCGCAGCAGTAGCTGACGCAGTTGATATTAGCATTTTACGGGATTTCGAGGTAGCTGTCCAGCGTTCACAGCTTCTCCATTTCCTTTCCTTATTTAGTCTTAGCATTTGATTCAGAGACATATATTATATTTTTAGCAGAGTTAGATTTATTTATTCTTAGATGCTCATGACTATTGACTCCAGTTCTTGGGAGGTTGTTTAGAATAATATGGGAACGCTAATACTTAATTATATTAATTATGATGTGGTTGCTTGATTATTATTTAATTGTGAACTATTATAATTGAATAAACGCGCAATAAGGTGATGGTTGGCTAGCCTAGTTCCACGATAGGCGTCATCACATCATGTTAGGATTTGGGGTCGTGACAGCTGAGTAGTACCACTTATGTGAATTTTCAAGGTGTACAAGCTTCCTATTAGTTTCAGTTTGAAGTTTAAGTATCGTGAAGGGTCTTCTGATTTGAATTGTGAAATTTCTGTACCTACTGAGTAATTGATATTGATATGGTGAGATCGGGTCGTGCGCCACAACAAGTGGAATAAGGGTGATATATTGAGGAGGAATAAGGGTGAATTGATATTGTATTGTGGGATCGGTTTGCACGCTGCAACAGGAGTAATAAGGGTGGATTGTTTGGTGGAATAAGGGTGAACTGTGATTGTGATTATTGTGATATGGTGGGATCGGGTTGCACGCCGCAACACTTTTATTTATATTATGTTATTATGAGAAAATAAAGGAGGAATATGATATGTACGGTGAGATCGGGTTGCGCGTCGCAACAATTTATGTGTTTATGCTTTTCCTTCACTGTATTAGTTGTACGGTATTCTTATTGCTATTGAATTACTTTTGAGAACTATAGTTATTTCCTGCAAGTTACTGCTTACTTCTATTTTGTCTTCCTTTTTCTGATTTTATTATTGATACTGCATACAAGCTATATTGCGAGTGACCCGCCGTAGCCTCTTCACTAATTCGTCGTGGTTAGGCTCAGCACTTACCAGTACATGGGGTTGATTGTACTGATACTGCACTCTGCACTTCCTGTGCAGATTTTGGAGCTGGTTGAGAGGTTGGCTGTAGGATCCACCTGATAGGAGACCCAAGGTAGACCTGTCGGTGTCCGCAGGACCTAGCGTCCCCTTCTATACCTTTATTTCGAAAACAGTTGTATTCCTTCTAGACTTTTACTTGTAGTAAATTCTATAATGTTTGTGAATTGTGACTCCAGATTCTGAGTAGTATATATATATATATATATATATATATATATATATATATATAATCTCTGAAAATGTAAAAGTATTGGCTAATAAGTCTTTAACGTTGTCTTGCCTAGCAAGTATAATGCTGGCGCCATCACGGTCACGATGGTGAGAATTCCGGGTCGTGACATACATGTATGTTTTATTGGGCATGATATACATTAATTAAATATTCCAACAACCATTATCTCTATACAAAATAATAACTTTACTTTTGTATAGGTTTACATCATGATATCGACAATGATTTCCTAGTCATCCTAAGAAATGCATATATTGATCAAAGTTTTATATAGCTTCTACAAAATACTACTTTCATTCGATAAAAACTTCTTGATATATATTTGGTCCTAAAAAGGAGAAGGCTAAGATTTCTTACAAAGAAGGGAAAAACTTTAAGATGTGAAACATTTACAAACATAGCCGTTGTCACGACCTAAATCTCCCTCAGTAAGGTGTCGTGACGGCACCTAGTCTCTAAGACTAGGTAAGCCTAACAGTTGCGGAATAACTGAATAACAACAGAATTAACAACTAAACCTCAACATCAACAGGTATATATATATAAAGCTGGAAAACTGCCGCTCGACATGTATAAGGAAAACCAACAACTCCGAGTATAAACAACTCCCAAAGACCTGGTAGACACAAGTCACAAGCTCTAAGGAATTTTTTAACTGTCTCTATACATCAACATCTAAGAGAAAATAAATAAGAATGACATAAAAGGATAGAGGGGGACTCCAAGGTCTGCGGACGCTGGCATATATACCTTGAAGTCTTCGTAGCAGCAACACGTACTCTCTACTAATAGTGGGAATGGTAGGAGGTACCTGGATCGGCACATATAACATGTGCATAAGAGTAGCATGATTACATCACAATGGTACCCAGTAAGTGCCAAGCCTAACCCCGGAAGAGTAGTGACGAGGTCGGGTCAAGGCCTTACTAGTTTTAAAGATAAGCAAGGCAGAAGATATGACAATATTTTGAAATGACTAAGATTTTAAACAACGAGAAGTTTCAGAAAATAACAACACATCAAATAGAGGTAAATAACAGGGGTACTCCCGAGGTATCACCTCGTAACCCAAAAGTAAAACATGAGATCTCTCGAGGTACAACCTCGTAGTCCCAAAAGTAAATATGCAAGATAGAGGGGATCTCCCGAGGTACCGCCTCATAGTCCCAAAGTAAGTATGAAAGACAGGGGGATCTCCCGAGATATCGCCTCGTAGTCCCAAAGTAAATATGCAAGTCAGGGGGGATCTCTTGAGGAATCACCTCGTAGTCCCAAAGTAAATATGCAGCAGATAACTGAAGGAACAACGAATTTAAAACAAGAAAACTTATAGTTAAAGATTTAAGTCAAGTTAGGGAAAGGAACAACGAATTTACAACAAGAAAACTTACAGCTAAAGATTTAAGTCCGAGAAAGCAAGTAATTCAACTAAGCATGTTGCACATATCGAAAGTGAGAGTTAAGACACGTAGACATGCGATGCTAGGATAAACATGATCTATACATATACTAAGGCAATTCAGTTAAATAAATTAAAAGAAAATAACTCAGCAAGAACCAAAATTTTAACATTTAGCCCGTGTACGTACTCATCACCTCGCGTACATGGCGCTCACATATCATAGATTGTTAAACAGTGCCAAATACTAAGGGAATTCCCCCCACAAAGTTAGACACACCACTTACCTCAAATCTCGCTCAATCAATCAAGTAGTATGCCTTTCCCTCGACTTTCCGACTCCGAATGGCCCAAATCTAGCCAAAAGAAATTACATACCATAAATATAACTATAAGGAACTAATCTAATTAATGAAATCAAGACTTTAACAAGAAACTAGGAAATCGCCCCAAAAAGTCGACCCAGGCCCACGTCTCGGAATAGGCTAAAAATCACAAAATAAGAATACCCATTCAACCACGAGTTCACCCATACCAATACTACTCAAATCCGATACCAAAACCTCAATCAAAACCCCAAAATCGGTTGAAGAACTTTCCAACTTTCCCCCCAAATTTCTACACCCAAATCCTTAATTAAATGATGAAATTAACAATGGATTAATGGATATTAATCAAAAAATTTTTTTTACCCAAATGTTTCCTCTGAAATCCCCTCAAATATTTGCCTCAATCCGAGCTCTCAAGGTCCCAAAATAAAAATGGGATCAAAACCTCGAAATTTCCCCTTTTCTGCTTAGTAAATCTGCTTCTACGAGGGCTTTACCGCATCTGCGGCTCCGCGCCTGCGGAAAAAACCATTGCAGGTGCGGAATTCACTTAAGTCCACAGATCCTGCTTCTGCAAAGCCAAAGGGCCGCACCTGCGCATTCGCGTCTGCGACATGTTCCACACCTGCGATCTTAGTCGCTCTTGCGCATCATCCCACCGCAGAAGCGAGGCCGCTTCTGCGTAACCTTGTCCGATTCTGCGAGACCTTGCCTTGGATGCCTTATCCACTTATTATTCTCCTCAAACACACGTGTGAGTCCGCACCTGTGGTCTTCCCAATGTAGGTGCGATGACACCACAAGCTGAATGCTTCACCAATTCTCACAAGTCCAATTCTAGTCCGTTAACCACCCGGAATCCTCCCGAGGCCCCTGGGACCTCAACCAATCATACCAACAAGTCCCTAAACATCATACGAACTTAGTCGAGCCTTCAAATCACATCAAACAACACTAAAAAAATGAATCACACCCCAGTTCAAGCTTAATGAACTTTGAAACTTCAAACTTTTACAACCGATGTCGAATCCTATTGAAACACGTTCGATTGACCTCAAATTTCGCACAAAAGTCAAATTTGATATTAGGGACCTACTCCACTTCCGGAATCAGAATCTGACCCCGATATCAAAAAGTCCACTCCCGGTCAACTTCCAAAAAATCTAACTTTCTCCATTTTAAGCCTAATTCAACTACGGACCTCCAATTCACAATCCGAACGCGCTCATAAGTTAACAATCACCCAGCGGAACTAACGAAACCGACAAAACTCCATTCCAGAGTTGTCTTCACACACTTCCAACTACGGTCAAAATCCTAGAACTTAAGCTTTTGTTTTAGGGATTAAGTGTCCCATTTCACTACAAAACCAAAAATAAATCCTCCTGACAAGTCACATAAGCATAAAATGAAACAGAGGAAGCAATATATAGGGGATCAGGGCTAATACTCTCAAAACGACCGGCCGGGTTGTTATATGCTCCCCCTCTTAAAACAACCGGTCGTCCTCAAACGAGTATAGAGACATACCTGAAGTGGTGAAAGACGAGGATAACGGCTGCGCATATCTTGCTCGGTCTCCCAAGTCGCCTCCTCGACTGGATGCCCCTAAGTTAAACCTTCACTGAAGCGATGTTCTTTGACCTCAAATTTTGAATCTACCTGTCTAAAATGGCCAGCGGCTCCTTAACATAGGACTGAACTGAAGTCTAACACATGAGACGGATTCCCGTGATACTTTCGGATCATGGCATGGAACACTAGATGAACTGCAGAGAGACTAAGTGGTAGTGCAAGTCTGTAAGTCACCTCTCCAACCCTCTCAAGAATCTCAAAAGGTCCTATATACTTGGGGATCAACTTGCCCTTCTTTCCGAACCTCATAACACTCTTCATGGGTGAAACCTGGAGCAACACCTGCTCCCCAACCATGAATTCAATGTTGCGAACCTCCCGATCCGCATAACTCTTCTGTATGGACTGGGCTGTACGAAGTCTATCCCGAATCAATTTAACATTTTCCAAAGCGTCCTGAACCTAGTTTGTACCCAATAGCCTAGCCTCGCCTTGCTCGAACTAACCCACTAGAGACCGGCACGGTCTATTATACAATGCCTCATACGACGCCTCTGAATACTCGACTGATAACTGTTGTTGTAGGAAAACTTCGTAAGTGGCAAGAACTAATCCCAAACACCCTAATATCTAAACAATGCGCTCGAATTGCCCGTCCGTCTGAGGGTGAAATGTTGTACTCACCTCCACCCGAGTACCCAACTTATGTTGTACAGCTTTCCAGAACCGCGATGTAAACTATGCACCCCAGTCAGAGATGATAGATACTGGTACGACATGAAGTCTGACAATCTTGCGAATGTAAACCTGAGCCAGCTGGTACGAAGAGTAAGTAGTAACCACAGGAATGAAATGAGCTGACTCGGTCAATCTATCCACAATCACCCGGAACTGCATCGAACTTCCTCTGAGTCCGTAAGAGCCCAACAACAAAATCCATAGTGATCCGTTCCCATTTCCGCTCTGGAATCTATAACTTCTGAAGCAGTCCACCCAGTCGCTGATCCTCATACTTCACCTGCTGACAACTTAAGCACTGAGCTACATATTCCACTATGTCCTTCTTCATACGCCTCCGCCTATAGTATTGTCGCAAGTCCTGGTACATCTTCGCGGCACCTAGGTGAATGGATTTCCGCGAACTGTGAGTCTCCTTGAGAATTAACTCACGCAACCCATCTATATTAGGAACACATAGCTTGCCATTCATCTGTAATACATCTCCAATGTGACCTCCTTAGCATCGCCGTGCTGAATTGTGTCCTTAAGGACAAGAAGATGGGGGTCGTCATACTGATGCTCCCTGATAATATCATAGAGAGAAGACTGAGAGCTACACACGTCAACAGTGTGCTCGACTCAGAAACATCCAATTTGACGAACTGGACATCCAAGGCTAAAGGCCTCTCTGCTACTGGTAGATATGCTAAACTGCCCAAACTCTTCGCCTTGAGACTGAAGGCATCGGTCACCACATTGGCCTTTCCGGGATGATAGAGAATGGTGATGTCATAATCCTTAAGCAACTCCAACCATCTCTGTTGCCACAAGTTAAGATCTTTCTGTTTAAACAGATGATGTAGACTCCGGTGATCAGTGAAAACCTCACAAGGGACACCGTACAAATAGTGCTACCAGATCTTCAAGTCATGAACAATAGTTGCTAACTCAAGGTCGTGGACATGATAGTTCTTCTCATGCACCTTCAGCTGTCTAGACACGTAGGCAATCTCCCTACCATCTTTCATCAACACCGCGCCGAGACCAATGTGCGACGCATCACAATATACCATATAGGACGTAGGCAATGCCAACACTGGTGTTGTAGTCAAAGTAGTCTTGAGCCTTTGAAAGCGCTCCTCACTGGTCATAGGTGATGCAATAGACGAGAAACCCTCCAAAATTAACGGTAATACCCTGCAAAACCAAGAAAACTCCGAATATCCGCAGCTGAGGACGGCCTGGTCCAACTTTGCATTGATTCAATCTTCTTCGGATCTACCTTGATCCCCTCACTCATTACTACATGACCCAAAAATGCCACTGAATCTAGCCAAAATTCACACTTCAAAATTTTTGCGTATAACTTCTTCTCTCTCAAGGTCTAAAGCACAGTCCTCAGGCGCTGCTCATGATCCACCTGACTCCGGGAGTACACTAGTATGTCGTCAATAAACACAATGACGAAAAAGTCAAAATAGGGCTGAAATACACTGCTCATCAAGTGCATGAATGCTGATGGGCATTGGTCAGCCCAAAAGACATCACAAGGAAGTCGTAGTGATCATATTGTGTCTTGAAAACAGTCTTCGGGATATCTAGCTCCCGAATCTTCAACTGATGATAGCTTGAATGCAAGAGATCATAGAGAACTCCCTGGAACCCCTGAAGATGATCAAATAGGTCATTAATACGGGGCAATGGATACCTTTTCTTTACTGTAACCTTGTTCAACTAGCGATAATAAATACACATTCTCATAGAACTATCCTTCTTCTTCACAAACAAGACCGGAGCACCCTAAGGTGACACACTGGCCGAATGAATCCCTTATCGAGCAACTCTTTCAACTTTTCTTTAACTCTTTCAACTATTCTGAAGCAGTACGATAAGGTGGAATAGAAATGGGATGAGTTCCTGGTAATAAATCAATGCCAAAGTCAATATCTCTGTGGGGCAGCATACGCGAAAGATTTTCCGGAAATACGTCTACAAAATCCCTCACTACCAGAATTAACTCGACGGTAGGAGTATCAACACTAACATCCCTCACATAGGCCAGATACACATCACACCTCTTCTCGATCATTCGTTTAGCTTTAAGAAATAAGACAACCCTGCTAGGAACATGATCTAAGGTCCTCTCCACTCTAGCCGCGGTAGACCTGACATAACCAACGTCACCGTCTTGGCGTAACAATCAAGGATAGCGTGATAGGGCGACAAGCAGTCCATGCCCAAAATAACATCGGACTTCACCATAACGAGCAATAATAGATCGGCTCTGGTCTCAAAACCACTAAAAACAATCAAACATGACCGATACACATGGTCAACAATAATAGAATCACCCATGGGTGTAGACACATAAACAGGTGAACTCAGAGAATCACGTGATACACCCAAATATGAAGCAAAATAAGATGACACATATGAATAAATGGAGCCTAGGTCAAATAAGACTGATGCATCTCTATGACAGACCAGAACAATACATGTGATGACAACATCGGATGCAACTGCCTTCATCCTAACAGGAAGAGCATAATATCTGGCCCGGCCTCCCCCTTTAGGCCGACCTCTACCTCTCCAACCTCCACCTCCAGCTGGCTTTACAAGTGGGGTGGTATCTTGCATTGTAACCATAGCCTGAGGACGCAGTGGAGCACGCGGTTCCTGAGAAATCCGTGGAGGTGCACCCCTCCTGAGTTTGGGGCAATCCCTCACCACATGACGAGTGTCACCACACTCAAAACAAGCTCTTGGAGGACGTAGTTGTTATGACTGGCTCGGGCATAATCAATTGGACTGACCACTGAAAGCACCTCGTAAAGGAGGAACACTAGACACTGGCTGTGCATAATAAGGATCCTGGGGCCTAGGAGTTGCCGGAGAAGTGCTGGCGGCTGGAAGTGTTGAATGAACGAGGCGACCGACATAGACCCTACCATGAAGAGATGCAGTTGGGGCACGAGTACCACTATATGTGCTAGACTATCGAGACCTCTTGGCCTCTCTCTCCTCTCTATCCCGATTCAACATACCCTCCAACCTCCTAGCAATCCCTACTACCTGCTGGTACGTAATATCCATCTCCAGCTCTTGGGCCATGCTCAATATGATTCTGGGGTTGATCCCCTCAATAAATCGATGAACCCGCTCTCGAACAATAGCAACCAAGGCTGGTGCATGCCTAGCCAAATCAGTGAATCGAGCTGCATACTCTGACACGGTCATAGAACCCTGACGCAACTGCTCAAACTTTGCGTGCTATGCATCTTTGAGACTCTAGGGGATATATTCCCTCAAGGACATGTCTTATAACTAAGTCCAAACGAGTGAAGCTGCCTCAGTCGGACTACCCAACTCGAATACGCGCCACCACTTATAAGTCGCTCCTCTAAGATGGAACATAGTGAAAGAAACCCCACTAGTCTCCGCAACACCCATAGTACGAAGGATACAATGGCACTCCTCAAGAAAAACCTGGGCATCCTCTAGTGCTAAGCCACTGAAAGTAGGAGGGTGGTACTTCTTGTATCTCTCAATCCTGATATGCTCCTCCTCAGAATCTTCTGCCCTAACCTCGGGCTGAACTGGAGCTACCAACTGCATCGGTATGATCTCTAGAACCTGGTCGACCTGAACCCGCTGCTCTAGGGTACGAGCGACGGGAGTCTATGCTCCTCCCCCGACCTAAGATGTGGCTGGAGCAAACGGGATCAATCCAGCCTGAGCCAAGGTGCTGAACATGCTCAGAAATTGGGCCAGAGTCTCCTGGAGGGCTGCTGCACCAATAGGTGCTTCAGGTGCCTGCCCTCTAGTTGGAGCTACTGGTGGCTCCTCTGTGGCAGCTCATGCGAGTGCTCTGGTTGCACCATGTGGACGTCCTCGGCCTCTACCCCAACACCGACCTCTCGCAACTCTAATAGGGGGCGCGAGTGTCTGGTCATCAGATCCAACTGTACGTGTACTCACCATATGTGAGAGAATCGAAATACAAAAATTTAGAATCTGAAACCAAAATCGCGAACGATAAGGAATCAAAGAAGTGAAGCTTTTCCTAATAGTTCCACAACCTCCCGAAGATAAGTACAGACGTCTCGGTATTGATCCGCAAGACTTTACTAAGCATGCTTGTGACTCATAACACCTATTAACCTAGGGCTCTGATACCAACTTTTCACGACCCAAATCTCTCTCCGTAATTTCACTACAAGAAAACAGACTTTTAGTGGCGACAAAAGTCGCTACAAAAGCCCACAAATTCGCTGCTAAAGACATATAGTAGCGACCTTGAGGTTGCTGCAAGTACAACCGTTACTGAATGTTTTTTGTGACGCCTCATAGGGGTCGCCACAAAAAGACACATTTTGTAGTGACTATAGTCGCTACAAATAGTTAATAAATATGCCACAAAAAAGAGTTTCACAGAACAAATTTTAGGAAGATCGCCACTGTATGACTACAATTAGTGGGGACTTCAATCGCCACTAAAACTTTTATAGTTTCAGTAGCATCGCTTGTCGCTACAATAGCTTGAGATTCAGTGGCAACCTTGATCTCCATAAATACTAATTGCTTTTGCGGCAAGGTTCTGTCGCCATTAAAAACCTATTTTTTCAACAACTACAATGGCCAAATTCTAATACATTTCAATCAAATTACTACCAATATTTAAAGAATCCGGAATTATTCAACAACCAATAAAAACATATCTCAAGTCAAATATTATAAATACTTTCACAAATACAAAATTAGTTAAATACATACCCCATAATATTCATTGTTCATTATCATTGTATGCATATACATACGACAAAAATAAAAAGTAGAATATTAAGTGTCTTCATAATCCTCCGTGGTTAACGCCTCTTGTGTTTGTTCAAGAATCTTGTCCCTGCTATTAAGAAAAAATAACACATGATTACGTTGACAATCTCATAAGTTAATGTTAGTAGCAGCATGGTCTAGTGCTCTAAATTTCACACCTATCATAAAACTTTAACTTCATAAGAAAAATTCAACTAAATCACTTAACAGAAAAATCTGTGTTGACATCTTCTACTCATATACTTCCGGTAAATGTTATTTATACATCATAAACCTAATTGATTGAATTCCTCTGCATAGCTCCTTTGTGTTTTCACTACTTCTTGCTTTATTGACTGAGAGGCAAACCTCAGCTCCTGAATGTTTATGGAAGTAGCAATGTCATTCTAGGTAAATCATTCGCCACATCAAGTCAGATAAAGATAGCTCAACTACTTTCAATGACCCACCAAACATGTTATCCATTATTATGTGGTATAGATTCCTGCACTCTAAAAAACCAAAAACAAATTGTGAAGATGTTCCCACTGTCCAAACTTTTGTACTTTGATTGTCCCGAAATTGTTTATACTTCCCTAAAAGGGAAGCGTCAGAAGTTATTCAATACTTATTGTTTAAAAAATGATAAATTTACTTAAAAAGTGCTTCTGAACTTAACTTTTTATACTTAAAGATGTTCAAATTCTTCAAAGAAGTAAATTTATCTACACTTTTGTTGTTGTTGTCTTTGGACTCATTTTCATATAAATATATTAAAACTTGAGACTTTCACTTTGGTAATCATATCTAAATAATGGGACACTCAAACCCAAGAGTTAAATGTTTGGACTTCCAACTCTCAGCAAGTCATTAGAAGTATTAGTTTCAAGCATTCATGTTTTCTAAAAACTATATAGTACTGTTTGAGCTTTATTTCTCTCTTAGGTTTTATATACAACAACAACTACTACTTAAGCCTGTTTTCCAAACTTCAAATTCTCTATTTCAAGTTTGAAGTTGAAGGAATGGACCAGATGGTAAAACAAACACTTAATATCTATGGGCAAACGGTCCGACTAGCATACACTTTTGGACAATGGGTCTGTACCTAAGTTGCTCGGGCACGGGCGCGGGTGTCCGACACGGGTGGGATCTAGGGGTTGGATCTTTCAAGATATGCTATTTTCTTCAAATTTACCCTAGTTTTAGTTCTGATTTCGGCAATCAAATTGTATTTCGTCTCGAATTCTTCGGTCCGTCGTGATCAAAGTACCCCAAAATTATTTGACCAGATACGATACGGATTCCATATCCACATCCGTACTAGTGTCATGTCGACACGGGTGCGACACCTAAACTGCCATGTCAGAGCAACTTATGTATGTACACCATTTCTCTTTTAATTGGTGTGCATTTGTAGAAAGCGATACCGGAAGTGATTCTAAAGATTATGGCGGATGAAGTGCCACATCCTTTAAATTATATACTGGAAGTGATTCTAAAGAAGAGGAAAAATAATGAAGAACGGGCAATTAGAAGGAAACTCCAGCTGGAACAGAAAGTCAGCAACACTATGGAGTTGTCTGTTGTTTATATTTGTCTACTTCTTTCGTATATTCTACTAGTCCGCCTGTAGACTTGTGACACTCGTTCCTGGCACATGTAGTAGACATTACATTTTTTGGAACTATATATGTTGATTATGATCATTTTGGGTACATTGGTTCAAGTTGGTTAATTCATCCGTTTTCACTTAATGATTTTAAACTTAAAACTTGGAAAGTATTGGAACGTTTTATGTAAAAAGGAAATCTCGCTAGTAGAACAAGTGTTGGCTTGCCTGATCCGGGGATTGGGCGCCATCACGACCTGAGTTAGGATTTTGGGTCGTGACAACATGGTATACAAAGATAAGGTATGTTATATCTAAATTGGTTGTTTAAATTGCAAATATTGGTTAACTCATTGGAATCTTTGATATTTTTCTTCATGGTTAGAAGTTAATTTTGAACTTCTAGAAGTCCTATTCTGTTTCCAAGAGACATTGCATTTATCTGTTCAGTAGCACTTTGACTAATGTTTTCAGAAAGAATTGGTGATGTCCTATCCTTAGTTGGTATCTTCTTCAATTTCTTTTTTCCCTTTTTCTTTACCAATTGGCTTCAGCATTTGCTGTCTCTTTCAACGAGTATTTTTAGGCATTTTGCTATAGTTTAATGGCACTGGTAAGCTATTTGGATAGTATGAAGGGATGATATGTACTAATGGTTAACCTATCTTTAATTTGGTGTACTTGACAAAGATTAATCTAGATTTGCCTTTTTATTGGACTGCAACTCTTCAGCAAGTTAATGCAAGTCATTGCCACCAAAAACTTCTTTATGACAGTCTACCATTTTGTAGGCCTACAAATCATCATGACACAATAATAACTATGCTCCTATAAAGGAAGAATATCGTTTTTGGTAAGTTGTAAAAGGACATGTAAAAAAGAAGACCTTCTTGGAGTACAATTTCACTAGGCCTACAATTTCACTTCCTCAAGAAGCAATTGAAACAAAAATCTATGTACAACAATAACTAAATTACACTAAGAATAATTAGCATAACATGTCATGACATAAGAAAAATGAATGAACTACAACGCGAAAAAGAAATGTAAACCAAAATAGATATAAATCAAAATGACAGTTCTCGTAAAAATATTGAGCTACAAAAAACCACTTGACAAACATTAGCATCAGAAGTGCCAAAGAACTGTTTCTGGCTTCTCATTGATTCATTGAATTCCCCTCAAACAAATAGCAACTAGATCATCACAGACATAAGAAAGCAACTGAACCAACGGAACTATATCACAAATCTAAAAGGCATAAAAATCAATACAAGCATCAATTTTGGAACAATTTTGAGCTAGAAACATCATTCATGAGCACCAAAAGAACTGCATTCATTCTCCGCTCTCTTTATTATTTATCCAATTTCTTATCACTCCCCATAAGTAACAGCATAACATCACATGACTCAAGAAAAAGCATTAAATTATAACACAAATAACAAGGGCATAATAAAGTCCAAACAAAATTTCAATTCTTGGACAATAAATGATCAAGTGATCAGAACTAGATTCATAAGGACCAACATAACTCTCTTTTCTCCTCATTTTCTCTATTTTGTATCCAATATGTCATCACCCCAAATAAGTAACAACGTAACATCACACAACACAAGAAAAGGCATTACGCTCTAACGCAAATGACAAAGGCATGATAAACCTCAATCAAAACTTCAATTCTTCGACAAAATCGAGTAATAAAAAGGAACTCTCGTTTCTCCTCATTTTCATTATACTTTATCAAATATGTCACCATTCCAAACAAACAACCATAACTTAACAGCATGAACATGAACGTATAAAACTCAGTCGCAGAGAAAACTCTCATACAAAAATGAGCAACAACTGATTATCTGTTGGATTTAACTAATATACACTGTCAGTGCAAATTTCTATAATGTACCATATCAGACTTGCTAAGAAAATTACACAATCATCTATAATTACAGGTCAATTTAGGGACTAGCAACCAAACTATATTGGAACGTATATAAAAACTATAGGTCGTTCGAAGTGTATTCAGATGTTAAGTTTAAGATGTTATTAAGATGTTATAAGTTTCAGATGTTATTCAGATGTTATAAGTTTCAGATGTTATTTAGATGTTATAAGATCCATTCAGGGTCTCTCACTTTCATATCTGTAATTCAATTCCCATTAATCCTATCATCACTTGCTAAAACAATATCATAGTTACCCCATTCAACCCAAGGTCCTTGTGTATGATTGTGAATTCCCTTTAACTCGGTCCACATGCTCCACGTGGTTTCAAAGTATGTAAATTATACACATCGGACAGAGAGAAAGTCATATTCAAAGCAAATATATGTACTATTCCATAAATAATTTAAGGAGTCACACAGACTGTTGCGACATCAAAGTCGAGATCTAACTGGTAAGGGGACATAATTGAAAGAACCTACGAAGCTCATATAATAATTCAAACTAAATAGAATGACGGCATGTAAAACATCTCTCAAGAAGAAGATTTTAACTTACCCAAGAAAAGAGATAGCTGAGATTCTGTCAAGACCGAGAATCGAAAATAACAACACCAAAAACGCTTCAAATAATTCTTTCTGTGTGATTTTTTTGGTATTCCTGTAAATTATCAAATGACTCAGAGAAATTCGAGATGAAATCTGAGAATACAAAAGTGAAATTGCTGAAAAAATAATTATCCCTAACTGCATGTTGAAACTTTTGTCTTACGGAATCATTATACCAAAATACCCAAATGTAAATATATCTTATATAAATCTTTATGGGGTTTTAGTTAGATAAGGGATAGTAACATGTAAGAAGGAAAGGTGAAATCGATTAGGAACCAAATCGTTTCTTTTATTCAAGTCGGATTAGGGATTTGAACGGAGGAACTTCACGAAATCGATATTAAAATGGAGGCCTTTTAAGAACAAAATCTTGCATTTCTCAAGTGGGGTTTCGAAAAAATCAATCATTTTTAGTATTTCTGGCAAATTTTTTGAATTTCGTTACATCCCTTGTGTAGATGGTACGAAAAAAAGCTAAGGAATTGAGCTGAAGTTTTGTGTTTTATGCTATTTCAGAATTCTATATATGATAAAACAACATTTATATGAAGCACAGTTAACCTTACTTCATCACAAAAAAAAAAAACAAAGAACGAAAATGAAGGACAGTTGATTTTAGTGGTGAACTGGAAATTTTGTTTCCCAAAATAAACGATAAATTAGGGATTTGAACATACCTGAGAATGAGATTCACATTTTGATTTGAGGGATTTTGATTTGGGTGAAATTTTAGATGAGGAGATGCTGATTTTACATAGAGTTTGTACTCCTCTATTCTACTTTGTGGGCTTTTGTTCCAGAAAAGGTAAAGAGGACATTTTTTTTTTCTTTTTATTTTTTCTAAAAGTGAAAATTTAGGTTACAGGAGCGACGCAGCCGCTACAAGAGAGTTTTAGCGGCGACTTCGCCAAAGCCGCCACAAAAAGTTTGGAGCCAAAATTCTATTCTGAGCGGGACTAAATATTTCAGCCACATTAGAGGCGACCTAAACCAAGTCGTTGCTAAAAAGGTATCCTTCTGCAGCGATTTCTAAAGTCGCTGCTAATAATATAGCTAATGTAGCAACCTGTAGGGTCGCCGCTATATGTTGCCACAATAATTTAATTTCTTGTAGTGAGGTGTCGTGACAGTACCTAGTCTCTAAGACTAGGTAAGCCTAATAGTTGTGGAATAAATGAATAACAACAAAATTAACAACTAAACCTCAACATCAACAGGTATATATATTGATAAAGCTAGAAAACTGTCGCTCGGCATGTATAAGTAAAACCAACAACTCCGAGTATAAACAACTCCCAAAGACCTGGTAGGTCACAAGTCACAAGTCACAATATCTAAGGAATTTTTCTAATTGTCTCTATACATCAGCGTCTAAGAGATAATAAAGAAGAAAAACATAAAAGGATAGAGGGGGACTCCGAGGTCTGCGAACACTCGTAGATATACCTTGAAGTCTCTGTAGCAGCAACACGTACTCTCTACTAATAACGGGGCTGGTAGGAGGTACCTGGATCTACACACAAAACATGTGCAGAAGAGTAGCATGAGTACACCACAACGGTACCAAATAAGTGCCAAGCCTAACCTCGGTAGAGTAGTGACAATGTCGGGTCAAGTCCCTACTGGTTTTAAAGATAAGCAAGGCAGAAGCTTTGACAATATTTTGAAATGATTGAGATTTTAAACAACGAGAAGTTTTAGAAAATAACAACACAACAAATAGAGGTAAACAACAGGGGCACTCCCGAGGTATCTATTCGAAACCCAAAAGTAAATGCTCAATAGGGTCTCTCTCGAGGTACCGCCTCACAATCTTAAAAGTAAATATGCAAGACAATGGTGATCTCCCGTGGTACCGCCTCGTAGTCCCAAAGTAAGTATGCAAGACAGGGGGATCTTCCGAGGTACCGCCTCGTAGTCCCAAAGTAAATATGCAAGACATGGGGATCTCTCGAGGAATCGCCTCGTAGTCCCAAAGTAAATATGCAGCAGATAACTGAAGGAACAACGAATTTAAAACAAGAAAACTTACAGTTAAAGATTTAAGTCAAGTTAGGGGAAGTAGGTAATTCAACAAAGCATGTTGCACACATTGCACATATTGCAAGTAAGAGTTAAGACACGTAGACACGCATCTGGATAAACATAATCACTACATATACTAAGGCAACTCAGTTAATGAAATTATAAGTAAACAACTTAACAAGAACCAAAATTTCAATGTTTAGCCCGTGTACGCACTCGTCGTACACAACGCTCACATATCATAGATTGTTACAACAATGCCAAATCCAAGGGAATTTCCCCCACACAAAGTTAGACACGCCACATACCTTAGATCTCGCTCAATCAGTCAAGTAGTATGCTTTTCCCTCGACTTTACGACTTCGAATGACCCAAATCTAGCCAAAAGCAATTACATACCATAAATATAACTATAAGAAACGAATCTAATTAATGAAATCAAGACTTTAAAAAGAAACTAGGAAATCGCCCCAAAAAGTCACAAAATACGAGCATCCATTCAACCACGAGTTCATCCATACCAAAACTACTCAAATCAAATACTAAAACCTCAATCAAAACCCCAAAATTTGGTTGAAGAACTTTCCAACTTTTCCCCCAAATTTCTCAACCCAAATTCTTATTAAATGATGAAATTAACGATGGATTAGTGGATATTAGTCGAAAACAAATGTAGAATCCTTACCCAAACGATTCCTCTGAAATCCTTTCAAAATTTCGCCTCAATCCGAGCTCTCAAAGCCCAAAATAAAAATGGGATCAAATCCTCAAAATTTCCCCTTTTATGCTCAACAAATGCGCTTCAGCGAGGGCTTCACCCCATCCGCGGCTCCGCACCGGCAGAGAAACCATCGCAAATGCGAACTTCAATTTAAGTCCACATAGATCGCTTCTACGAGAAAAAGGGCCGCACATGCGCGTGCGCACCTGCGACAACTGTTTATCACATGTGACCTCAGTCTCTCCTGCGCATCACCCCACCGTAGAAGCAAGGCCGCTTCTGCGAGACCTTGTCTACATCTGTGAGCCCTTTCCTGGGCTGCCTTCTCCGCTTTTGCGTCTCCTCAAATGCACATGATAGTCCGCACCAGCGGTCTTCCCCACCGTAGGTGCGATGACACCACAAGCTGGAATGCTTCATCAATTCTCACAAGTCCAGTTCTAGTCCATTAACCACCCGAAATCCTCCTGAGGCCCCCGAGGACCTCAACCAAACATATCGAGAAGTCCTTAAATATCATACGAACTTAGTCGAGCCTTTAAATCACATCAAAAACGCTAAAAACACGAATTACACCCAATTCAAGCTTAGTGAACTTTGAAACTTCAAACTCTACAACCGATGAAGAAACCTACGATTGACCTCAAATTTTGCAAACAAGCCACATTTGACATTACTGACCTATTTCAACTTCCGGAATCGGAATCCAACCCTGAATCAAAAAGTCCACTCTCGGTCAAACTTCCAAAAAATCCAACTTTCGTTATTTCAAGCCTAATTCAACTATGGACCTCCAATTCACAATTCGGACGCGCTCCTAAGTCCAAAATCACCCAACGGAGCTAACCGAACCGAAGAAACACCATTCCGGAGTCATCTTCACATAATTCCAACTACGGTCAAAATCCTAGAACTTAAGCTTCTGTTTTAAGGACTAAGTGTCCCATTTCACTCCAAAACCAAAAACAAATCCTCGCGACAAGTCACATAAGCATAAAATGGAACAAAGGAAGTAGTAAATAGGGGATCGGGGCTAATACTCCCAAATTGACTGGCCGAGTCGTTACAATAGTTGTTGCTCAAGTTCATATTTAAATTATGTATTGACATATAAAATAAAGAATTATTATCAAGTTGAATACTTGATAAATTATAAGAATGCATAGTTAAAGATCAGATTTACTTTTCAAATTTAATCAATTGAATAGTATTTATCAAATTCACTCCACAACAATTTCTCAATATGATTGTTTTTGCAATGACAATAAATATCGATCGAATAGGTTAGCTTCTATTTTTTTTCCTTTAACTTATATTTCACACTTACTATAATATTTTTAAAACGTTTGCACTAATTAGTATGAGATATACGTGCAACACAAGTGTCCAAACACTAGTGTGTGTGTATATATATATATATAAACTTATTCTTAAGAACATTACACTTATTCCTAAGATCATTATACAAATTACTAACATGTGACTTAATTAAATTAATGTTCTTAAGAATAGGTGTGTGTGCATACATACATAGGTGTGTGTGTATACATACATACATACATACATACATAATATATATATATAGACACACACACACACACATTTAGTACCTGTGTCACGACCCAAAACTGATCGTCATGATGGCGCCTATCGTGGAACTAGGCAATCCACAACTCAACATTTTTAACGCAGTAAAACACTTTTTAAAATAACGGTGGAATAATTAATATTAAAAAAAAGCCTTTTCAAAATAGAATTTATCAAAAATACGATAAAATCCATCCCAAAACTGAGGTGTCACTGAGTACATGAGCGTCTAAAACCAGAATACAGCCCACTACAGTATCTAGAGAATAAATTTGTAAATACATATAGAATAAGGAAGGAGAATCAAGGCCCGCTAACGCCATGCAGCTACCTCGATAATCTCCGAACTCTGATGCCTCAATCAGCAGCCGCCACCATGACCAGAAATTCCTGGATCTGCACACAAGGTGTAGGGAGTAATGTGAGTACATCCAACTCAGTAAGTAACAAGTCCAAACTTTGGACTGAAAGGTAGTGACGAACTCAACCTGTACAGATAAAATGGAAATAATTGTGCAGAAATGTTGGCATGATTTTCAATTAAATAGGCAACTCAAAACAGTAAAGTAAAGCAGATCCGAACAGTGAAAGGAATATACCTGTGCTATCTCTACATGCCAATGCACATGTTGCATGTGATGCACCATGTTGGCAACCTCATGTGCTCACACTATCGAATGCTCAACCACTCGGTATTGTATATGGTCTATATGGCCCAGGGAAGATCCATCCCGGAACATATACATCACTGACTATAAGTCACCCAGTACCGAGGAAGGCCAATCCAACCCTGTGGAGAAGATCCATCTCCATGTATCAAGTACTTCAGACAAGATCCATGACCAGGGAAGATCCATCCTTTAATAATATCAAGTGTGCTCACTGGGGGTGTGTTACAGACTCCAGAGGGGCTCCTACAGCCCAAGCGCTTTCATAACATCAATATAACTGATGCGGCTTGCAGCTTGATCCCATAACTGCCACTTATAATCAGGCTCTCAGCCTCACTCAGTCATCACTCTCTCCAGTCTCACTCACGGGCTCAAAATATCATAAAACTAGCCCGGAACAGTAATCTGATGAATCGATAAATATCAATTGAGACTGAGATATGATATGAAATAGATGTATATGACTGAGTACGAAATATCAATAAAAGCAGTAAAGTGACAGCAAGAAACGACCAATATGGGTCTCAATAGTACTGGCATAAATCCTAAACATGATATCTAGCATGATTGACAACTTAAGTACTTTGTTACATGATGAAAACACGGATATCAACAAGATGTTATCACTACTCAATGCCCTGGAATCAATCAGGTCACAATTCTCACGTGCACGCCCATCACTTGGCATGTGCGTCACCTCAATACCAATCGTAGAATACATATTTTGGGGTTTCGAACCCTCAGAACCATATTTAAAAGTGTTACTTACCTCAATTGCGCAAAATCCTACTCCGGCCTTTCCCCCTCGAATTAGTCTCCAAATACCCTGAATCTAGCCACAAGCAGTACGAGATGATTAATAGATGATAAAGGGATCAATTCCACAAAATAATGACTAAATTATAGCCCAAAATCGGCTCAAACCCGTCCCCCAAGCCCACGTCTCAAAATCCGACAAAAGTCACAAAATCCAAAAGCCCTTTCACTCACGATTCTAACCGTACCAAATTTACCAAAATCCGACAGCAACGGGTCATCCAAATCCCCAAAATTCATTCTCCATATCCCTAGCCCCAAACCCCTAAATTTCACCTCAAAACTACACAATCTAGGTGGGGAAAATCAGTGGGAAAACAAGTTTTATGATAAAAAACGTGTACAAGAAGCTTACCTCAATAATTCCCTCAAAATTCCTCTCCAAAATCGCCTAAGTCCGAGTCAAAAATGTTGAAATGAGATTAAAATCGCGAACCCTTTTTTTTAAACCTTCTACCCAAACTTTTCGTACCTGCGGAGCCGCTTCTGCGGTAAATTTTTGCTCCTGCGCAAGTCACTTATCCAGCTACCTCAACGTCTACGATCACAGGACCGTATCTATGCATATCGCAGGTGCGGGAAAACCATCGCATATGCGCCCTCCTGCCCGCTTCTACGACCATCGCAGGTGCGAGATAATCTTCGCACCTACGACCTATGCTCAACTCTTCCTTGGCCGCTTCTGTTCTTCCTTCTCCGCTTCTGCGGGCTCGCATCTGCGGTGCCCACTCAACATATGTGACTACACCAGTAGCAACAACACTTCAGTTGCTTCACAAATTCCAAACCAAGTCCGTTAACCTCCTGAAATCCACTCGAGGCCCCCAGGACCTCAACCAAACATACCAACAAGTCATGTAACCCAATACGAATATAGTCAAATCTTTGAATCACCCAAAACAACATCAAAACACAGATTACATCCGGATTCAAGACTAAATAACTTCTAAACTTCCAAATCCCACAAACGATGTCGAAACCTATCAAACCATGTCTTATTGACCTCAAATTTTGCACACAAGTCGCAAATGACACCACGAACCTACTCAAATTCCCCAAAATCGAATCCGATCACGATATCAAAATTTCCACTGCGGGTCAAATTCGCCAAAATTCCAACTTTCACCAATTCAAGCCTAATTCTACTACGGACCTACAAATCACATTCCGGACGCGCTCCTAAGTCCAAATCACCTAACGGAGCTAACAAAACCATAAAAATTCAAATCCGAAGCCATTTACATATAAGTCAATATCCGGTCAACTTTTCTAACTTAAGCTTCCAATTAAGAGACTAAGTATCTCAATTCACTCTGAGGTCACTGCAGACCTGAACCAACTGATCCGGTAAGACATATAAAAGTTGTAGAACACAAAAGAAGCAGAAAAATGGAGAAATGGGGCTACAACTCTCGAAACAACCGGTCGGGTCGTTACATCCTCCCCCTCTTAAACAAATATTCGTCCTCGAACAGGTCTAGAAACATACCTGGAGCCATGTGGATATCTGCTTCGCATCTCCCACTCGGTCTCCCAAGTAGCCTCCTCCACGGGCTGGCCTCTCTACTACACCTTCACTAAAGCTATATCCTTTGACCTCAACTTCAGAACCTGCTGCTCCAAAATGTCTACTGACTTCACATCATAAGTCAAATCACCATCCAACTGGACCGTGCTGAAATCCAAAATATGAGACGGATCACAAACGTACTTCCAAAGCATAGAAACATGAAATACTAGATTCACACTCGACAAGCTAGGTAGAAAGGCACGCTTTAACACACCTCCCCAATCCTCTGAAGTACTCAAAAGGACCAATGGACCGATGTCTCCACTTGCCTCTCTTACCAATTCTCATAACACCGTTCATGGATGATACCTTCAACAGAACCTTCTCCCCGACCATGTAAGACACATCATGAACTTTCCCATCGGCATAACTCTTCTGTCTTGACTGCACCGTGCGAAGCCGCTCCTGAATCAATTTCACCTTGTCTAATGCATCCGGAACTACCCAAATGCCTTGCCTCACCCGGCTCAAACCATCCCACCGGATATCTACATTGCCTCCCATATAAAGCCTCATACAGGTCCATCTAAATGCTCGACTGATAACTGGTGTTGTAAACGAACTTCGCGAGCGGCAGAAACTGGTCCCATATACCCCCAAAATCAATGACACAAGCGCGTAGCATGTCCTCCAATATCTAGATAGTGCGCTCTGCCTGTTCGTCTGTCTGAGGGTGAAATATTGTGCTCAACTCCACCTGAGTGCCCAAGTCTCGCTGCACGTCTCTCCAAAACTGCAATGTAATTGCGTGCCTCTATCTGAAATGATGGAAACTGGGACACCATGAAGGCGAGCAATCTCTCAAATGTAAATCTCAGCCAACCGCTCTGAAGAATAAATAATACAAATTGGAATGAAGTGCGCGGACTTGGTCAGCCGATCCACAATCACCCAAATAGCATCGAACTTCCTCGAAGTCCGGGGGAGCCCAACTACGAAATCCATGGTGATCTGCTCCCACTTCCACTCTGGGATCTCTAACCTCGGAAGCACGCCACCCGATCTCTGATGATCATACTTTACCTGCTGACAGTTGAGACACCGAGATACAAACCCAACTATATATCTCTTTATCCTCCTCCACCAATAGTGTTGTCTCAAATCCTGATACATCTTCGCGGCGTCCGGATGGATGGATTACGACGAGCTGTGGGCCTCCTTAAGAATCAACTCCCGTAGCCCATCTACATTGGGAACATATATACAACCCTGCATCCTCAACACCCCATCGTCACCAATAGTCACATCCTTGGCATCACCTCACTGAACCATGTCCTTGAGGAGAAGCAGATGTGGGTCATCACATTGATGCTCCCTGATACAATCATAAAGAGAATACCGAGAGACCACACAAACCAATACTCGACTCGGCTCAGAAATATCCAATCTGACAAACTGGATAGCTAAGGCCAGAACATCCAACACCAATGTCCTCTCTGCGGCTGGAAGATATGCTAATCTCCCCAAACTCTCCGCCCAGCGACTCAAGGCATTGGCCACCACATTGGCCTTCCCGGGATGCTATAAAATGATGATATCTTAGTCCTTAAGAAGCTCCAACTACCTCCGCTGATGCAAGTTAAGATCCTTCTACTTGAACAGATGCTGCAAACTCTAGTGATCAGATTAAATCTCACAATGAACATCGTACAAATAGTGTCGTCAAATCGTCAAGTCGTGAACAATAGCTGCTAACTCAAGATCATGGACATGGTAGTTCTTCTCATGGGTCTTCAACTGGCGCGAAGCATAAGAAATCACTCTACCCTCCTGCATCAGAACACACCCAATACCGATCCGTGAAGCATCACAATACATTGTGTAAGAACCAGAAGTTAATGGCAGAACTAGAACTGGAGCCGTGGTCAAAGCAGTCTTGAGCTTCTAAAAGCTCTTCTCGCACTCATTTTCCCACCTGAATGGGGCACCCTTTTGGATCAATTTTGTCAAGGGCGATGCAATAGATGAGAAACCCTCCCCAAAATGATGGTAATAGCCCGCCAAACCAAGAAATCTCCAAATCTCCATGGCCGAGGATGGTCTGGGCCAACTCTGCAGCGCCTCTATCTTCTTCGTATCAACATGAATACCTTCACTAGACACCACGTGCCCCAAGAACGTCACTGAACTAAGCCAAAACTCACACTTGGAGAACTTTGCATAAAGCTTCTCCTCCCTCAATCGTTGTAACACAATCCTCAGATGCTGGGCATGTTCCTCCAGGCTACGAGAGTACACCAGGATGTCATCAATGAATGCAATAACGAATGAGTCAAGATAAGGCTAAAACACACAGTTCATCATATACATGAACGCTGATGGGGCGTTTGTTAGCCCAAAAGACATCACAAGGAACTCATAATGGCCATATCGGGTCCTGAAAGATGTCTTAAGAATATCTGAGTCCCGAATCTTCAGCTGGTGATACCCTGACCTGAAATCAATCTTAGAAAACATCCTCGCTCCCTGAAGCTGTTCAAATAGATCATCAATGCGTGGAAAAGGATACTTGTTCTTGATTGTGACCTTGTTCAACTATCTATAATCAATACACATTCTCATGGTACCATCCTTCTTCTTTACAAATAGGACCGATGCACCCTAAGGTGACACGCTAGGACGAATAAACCCATTATCAAGAAGTTCCTGAAGTTGTTCCTTCAACTCCGTCGGTGCCATACGATACAGTGGAATAGAAATGGGCTGAGTGCCCGGCACCAAATCAATACCGAAGTCAATAACCCTATCAGGCGGCATGCCCGGCGGGTCTGCAGGAAACACAGCCAAAAATCATGCACCACAAGAATAGAATCAACAGTATGGGTCTCTACACTAACATCCCTCACAAAGGCCAAATAAGATAGACAACCCTTCTCAACCATCCGCTGAGCCTTCGGGTATGAAATCACTCTACTGGGAACATAGTCAATAGAGATGCTCCACTCAACCCTCTGCAACCCCGGCATTGCCAATGTCGTAGTCTTAGGGTGACAATATAGAACAACATGACATGGAGACAACCAATCCATACCATAAATCACATCAAAATCGACCATACTAAGTAGCAAAAGATCTACTATGGTCTCCAGACTCCCAATAGTCACCACACATGACCGATATGAATGATCCACAATAATAGTATTGCCCACCAGAGTAGATACATGAACAGATGAAACGAGAGACTTATGGGGCATATCCAGGAAATGAGAAAAATACGAGGACACATATGAATAAATGTAACTAGGGTCAAATAATACAGAGGCATCTCTATGGAAAACTGAGACAATACCTGTAATCACAGCATCTGAAGTAATGGCATCTGGTCTGGCAGGGAGAACACAGAAATGGGCATGGCCGCCCCCTAATCGGCCTCCCCTTCTTGGGCGACCCTTAGTTGGATGAGCTCCACCCCGAGTTGGCTGGGTGGGTGGTGAAGCAACAGGTGCTGAATTCGAAGGCTGACTCCTCTGCTGAGTTGACCCTCCTGAAAAGTGGGGATAATACCTCTTCATATTACCCAAATATCCACACTCAAAGAAACCTCTCCCTATGAACGGCGGTGGGGACTGAAGGGAACCTCGAGCACCGGAATAACTGCTAGAAGGTCCCGATATAGATGAACCCTGAGCTGATAGTGCGTAAGACAAACTCTGAGCTAGTAGTGCACTGAATGACGACTGGCCCTGCTGATAATTGTGTGACCCAGGGCCAGATGATGCACCACGGTGAACTGGGCGATTCGTCTGAGCATGTCTGAAAGGACGACCCCTTACCATGGTGGAACTGACCCCCATAAGGAACACCGCCAAATCCTCCCTGTCCACGAGGCCTCTTGGCCTCCTTCTCAACACGCTCTTAGCTGGGAACCATCTCAATCTGACGAGCAATGTCGACAGTCTCATCAAAACTAGCACCAAACACTCTCTCTCTGGTCATAAGCAATCACAGCTGGAAAGTGAGGCCATATATGAACCTCCTAATCTTCTCCCTATCTGTTGAAACCAACCAGATAACATGTCGGGCCAACTCCGAGAACCTCATCTCATACTGCATCACAGACATATCACCCTTACAAAGCTGCTCGAACTGATGTGGGAACCAACCAGATAGCGTGTCAGTACAACTTCGAGAACCTCATCTCATACTGTGTCACAGACATATCACCCTTACAAAGCTACTTGAACTGCATGCGCAGCTCCTCTCTGCGGGACTGAGGCACGAACTTCTCCAGAAAGAGAACGGAGAACTGCTGCGAAGTAAGGGGTGCTGCGCCGATCGGCCTACGCCTCTCGTAAGCCTACAACCAACCGAAGGCAGCCCTCGAGAATTGAAAAGTAGTGAATGAGACCCCACTGGTCTCTAGAATACCTGTTGTACGGTGTATCCTCTGACACATGTCCAAGAAGCCCTGTGCATCCTCTCGCTCTGTACCGATAAAAGATGGAGGTTGGAGCCACCCAAACCTCTCCAATCTACTATGCTCATCCTTAGGCATAGCAGGAACCACATAATCTTGAGTAGTTACGCCCGGCTGGGCTGGTGGTGCCCCTGGTGTCTGGAGTACCTACATCACCTACTCTGGTGTGCGGGCGGGCAGAGTCTGAGTGCCTTCCCTGTCCTGAGAAGTGGTTGTGTTCATCGAAATAGAGACCATCTGAGCAAGACCGGTGCACACGGTCAAAATCTGAGCTAAGGCCTCCTGAAGGCCTAGAATTACGATTGGCACAGCTGGTGCCTGAGCTGGTCCCGCCGGTGCATCCACAACTAGGGCATGATCCTAATCTGGGGAAACTGGTGGATCTGCAGGTACTGCCCTAGCTGATGTACTAGTTGTACCTCTTCCATTACAGTGGCCTTTACCACGACCTCGGCCTCTCGCTGGTGGTACTGGTGGCTACCCATCCTGCCCAGTGGTACGTGTCCTCACCATTTGTGAGATAATGAAATAACAGAAGTTTACTTACCAGAATCAACAGATTCGCACGACAAGAATTCAAGAATGTGATGTTTTCCTAAGGGTTCTGCAGCCTCTCGAAGATAAGTACAGACGTCTCTGTACCGATCTGCAAGACTCTACTAACCCGCTCATGACTCGTGAGACCTATGTAACCTAGGATATGATACTAACTTATCACGACCCAAAAACGACTGTCGTGATGGCTCCTATCGTGGAACTAGGCAAGCCACAACTCAACATTTCTAACGTAGTAAAATACTTTTTAAAATAACGGCGGAACAATTAATATTAAAGAAAATCCTTTTCAAAATAGAATTTTATCAACAATACGATACAATCCATCCCAAAACCGAGGTGTCACTGAGTACCTGAGCGTCTAAAACCAGAATACGGCCCACTAAAGTATCTAGAGAATAAAGTTGTAAATAAAGATAGAATAAGTGAGGATAATTAAGGCTCGAGAACGCCATATAGCTACCTCGATAATCTCCAAACTCTGATGCCTCAATCAGCAGCCGCCACCGTGACTAGAAACGCCTGGATCTGCACACAAGGTGCAAGGAGTAACGTGAGTACATCCAACTCAGTAAGTAACAAGTCCAAACTTTGGACTGAAAGGTAGTGACGAACTCAATCGGTACAGATAAAATATAAATGACTCTACAGAAACATAGGCATGCTTTCAAATTAAATAGGCAACTCAAAACAGTAAAGTAAAGCAGATTTGAACAGTGTAAGGAATATAACCTTGCTATCTCTATATGCCAATGCATATGCTGTATGTGATGCACCATGTTGGCAACCTCATGTGCTCACACTCTGAAATGTTCAACCACTCGGTACTGTATATGGACCATACGGCCCAGTGAAGATCCATCCCGAAACATATACATCACTAACTATAAGTCACCCAATACCGAGGAAGGCCAATCCAGCCATGTGGAGAAGATCCATCTCCAGGTATCAAGTACTTCGGACAAGATCCATGCCCAGGGAAGATCCATCCCACAATAACATCAACCGAGCTCACTAGGGTGTGTTATAGACTCCGGAGGAGCTCCTACAACCCAAGCGCTATCATAACATCAATATAACTGCGGCGGCGTGCAACCCGATCCCATAATTGTCACTCGTAATTAGGCTCTCAGCCTCACTCAGTCATCACTCTCTCTAGTCTCACTCACGGGATCAAAATATCATAAATCTAGCCTGAAATAACAATATGATGAATCAATAAATATCAACTGAGATATGATATGAAATGGATGTATATGACTGAGTACGAAATATCAATAAAAGCAGTAAAGTGACAGCAAGAAACGACCAGTATGGGTCTCAACAGTACGTGCATAAATCCTAAACATGATATCTAGTATGATTAACAGCTCAATTACTTTGTTACATGATGAAAACACGGATATCAACAAGATGTTATCACTACACAGTGACCTGGAATCAACCAGGTCACAATTCTCACGGTGCACGCCCGTAACTTGGCATGTGTGTCGCCTCAATACCAATCATAGAATACATATTTTGGGGGTTCGAACCCTCAGAACCAAGTTTGAAAGCGTTACTTACCTCAACTTCCAAAAATCCTACTCTGAAATTCCTTTGCCCCTCGAATCAGTCTCCAAATGCCCTGAATCTAGCCACAAGCAGTACGAGATAATTAATATAGGCTAAAGGGATCAATTCCACAAGAAAACTACTAAATTATAGCCCAACATCCGAAATGGGCTCAAACCCGGCTCCTGGGCCCACATCTCGAAATCTGAAAAAGTCACAAAATCGAAAGCCCTTTCACTCACGAGTCTAACCATACCGAATTTAACAAAATCCGACATCAACGGGTTATCCAAATCCCTAGCCTCAACCCTTAAAATTTCACCTCAAAACTACACAATCTAGGTGGGGAAAATCAGTGGGAAAACAAGATTTATGATTAAAAAAATGTGTACAAGAACCTTACCTCAATAACCCCCTCAAAAATCCTCTCCAAAATCACCTAAGTCCGAGTCCAAAATATTGAAATGAGACTAAAATCGCGAACCCTTTTTTTTAAACCTTCTGCCCAGACTTTTCGCACCTGCGGCCATTTATCTGCACCTGTGGAGTCGCTTCTGCGGTAAAATTTCCGCTCCTACGCAAGTCACTTATCCAACTACCTCTGCTTCTGCGATCACAGGACCACATCTACGCATATCGCAGGTACGGGAAAACCATCACACCTGCGGAAGAAACTCGCATTTGCGCCCTCCTTCCCGCTTTTGCGACCATCGCAGGTGCGAGATAATCTTCTCATATGTGTCCTCTTCTCAACTCTTCCTTGGCTGCTTCTACGCTTCCTTCTCTGCTTCTGCCTATACCAGTAACAACAACACTTCGGCTGCTTCACAATTTCCAAACCAAGTTCGGTAACCTCCCGAGATCCACCCAAGGCCCCCGGGGACCTCAACCAAATATACCAACAAGTCATGTAACCCAATACAAACATATTCGAACCTTCGAATCACCCAAAACAACATCAAAACACATATTACACCCGGATTCAAGCCTAAAGAGCTTCTAAACTTCCAAATTCCACAAATGACGCCTAAACCTATCAAACCACGTCCGATTGACCTCAATTTTGCACACAAATCGCAAATGATACCATGAACCTACTTAAATTCCCAAAAATATAATCCGACCCCGATATCAAAATTTCCACTACCGGTCAAATTCGCCAAAATTTCAACTTTCGCCAATTCAATCCTAATTCTACTACAACCTCCAAATCATGTTCTGGACTTGATCCCAAGTTTAAAATCACCTAACGCAGCTAACAGAACCATCAAAATTTAAATATGAGGCCGTTTACACATAAGTCAACATCCAGTCGACTTTTCCAATTTACGCTTCCAATTAAGAAACTAATTGTCACAATTCACTCTGACATCACTCCTCACCCAAACCAACCAAACCGGTAAGACATATTATAGTGGTATAACACAAAAGAAGCAAAAAAATAGGGAAACGAGGCTACAACTCTCAAAAAGACCGATCGGGTACAACATGACATGCATTTATTTACTTCTTGTGATGTATATTATACTAGTGATTCTTTATTTGATCCAAAATAATAGTGTTTTGATAAACTAAATTTGAGTCAAAAAATTTGATATCTTAGAAAAATAAAAATACTTTTGTTTGTGGTTATAAACTAGGCATAAGAAAGTTATAGAGTGCATGAACTCCTTTAGAGATAGCAACGAATTTTTTGTTTTGGTTATATACATACATATATATATATATATATATATATATATATATATATATATATATATATATATATTGAATTCTCTAACTACTTTAACAATAAGTTTTCCATACTCATAAGTAGGGGTATACAAAGAAAACCGATAAACCGCACCAAATCGATAATTCGAGTCAAACTATGTAACGACCTAATCGGTCATTTTGAGCTCTATCATGTCATTCACTGGTTTGAGGCCTTGAGTAGGTTCACTTTAGGTATTATGACTTGTACGTGTGGTCGGAATTGAATTTCAAGAAGTTCGGAGTTGATTTGGGAAGAAAATTCTAATTTTAGAAGCTTTAAGTTGGAAAAATTGACTAAGGTTTAACTTTTGAGTAAAGACCTCGGAATTGAGATTTGAAGGTTCCAATAGGTTCTTATGAAAAATTTGGACTCGGGCGTATGTTCAAGTTGAGTATCGGATCGCCCGGGAGCATTTCGCCGCTTTATTATGGAAAGTTGGCATTTTGAAGGTTTTAAATTTCTTAAGTTTGATTTGAAGTGGAATTTGGTGTTATAGATGTCCGTTTGAGATTACGAGCCTTGGAATAGGTTCGTATCGTGATTTTGTGACTTGTGCGTAAAGTTTGGCGTCATTCGGGAATGTTTAAGTATGAATCTGGTCGAAATTTGAATGTTTGAAAGTTTAAGGAAAGGTTTCGACGTTGATTCATAGTTTTGTTGTTTCTTGGTGTGATTTAAGGCCTCGAGCAGGTTCGTGTTATGCTTTGGGACTGGTTTATGTAATTAGACGGGGTCCCCGGGGCCGCAAGTGTGTTTATGAGGTGTTTGGGTTCTGTCACGCTCTTATTTGATGTTTCAGCGTCATTTCTTTGGGAATAAAGGGAACTATATTGAGAAAACAACCTTTGATCTGTGATTGTAATGAACCATTAGCTCTCTATCTGAATTACGGAGCCATAGCAACAAAAGTTGTTGAATTCCGATGTCGTACGAGAGAGTTATACCCATTTTCGTGTCGGACAAAATTGCTTGTTTCTAGTGCGAAGCTTTGTTCTTTGCGAACATGAGAGAGGTTTTGCGAACACGAAGAAAGATTTTTGGATTGATTGGTCAATTTAAAAAATTTCTCTTTGCTCCCGCAAAGGCGATGAAGAAAAATCATTTGGACAGAGTTTTAAAACCGAGAATTTTAGTATTTTGGGCATATCTTGAGTTCGAGAGCTCCGTTTGAGGTGATGTTTGTGGTGTTGTTCTCGTCTCAACAAGGGGGTAAATATATGACCTCTATTTTGATGTTTCTCCAGGATTATTTCCGTGGTTTATTATTTTTATCCGTGTTCGGATTGTAGAAAGTAGAATTTTGAGCCCCGAAGTTGAGAAATGGCAAATCCTTGATTTGAGGGTCGATTCATGGATGAAATTGGATTATTTTCTGGATATAGACCATATGAGTTATGGGTAATATTTATTTTCAAAAAATTTCATAATTCGAGCAAGTGGGCCCGAGGGTCGACTTTATTGACTTTTTGAGCGGAGTTGCGGATTGTTATAAATTAATTTATTATGAGTATTAGAGTATATTTTTATTGGTTTGCACATTGTTTGACTAGTTTTGGAGCGAAGGGCATCGGTTTGAGGTGTTAGAGTGGCGTTGGAGCTAGTAATGGAACTTCAGAGTGAGGTAAGTCTCCTGTCTAACCCTGTGGGGGAACTTTACCCCGTAGGTGTTATATTCTTATGTGATACATGTTGTAGGAGCTACACATGTATGAGGTGACGGGTGTTTGTGCATTTTCTAGAATTCCTAGTTTTGTCCGGGTAGACTTAAGTTCGCGCCATGCTGTAACTGTACTATTTGAGTTATCCTTGCTCGTTTACTTTCTTTATTCCGCATTACGAGTTGAGACTACACTTGCTTAGAGTGATAGACTTGTTATTGTAGAGATTTGACGAGCTTCATGGTTAGCCGCGGAATTGTGATGACCCAAAAGGTCATCTTACATAATTTAAGTTGTATCTGTGTTTCGAGGCTCCG
>ML242853.1:0-120768 GCA_005239495.1 Nicotiana undulata
TGCAGGTACTGAGACTAGTCCGTCTGGTCGTCCGCTTGCTGATAGATACTGATCGCGGTGTCACTCCATACGGTGAGCTGTCTTCTTGGCGTCATCCCGACAGCACCTCTGGAGCCTTCTAGTTTCCTTTTTGCACAGTCTTTTGTTCGAGACTGCGGCTTGTATATTTTGTATATGTATTTTCTACAGTTGTATCTATGTAGCCGCCCGTTGACACTGTGACACTAGTCCTGGCACACACTGATTGTAGTTATCGGGGTTGTATATGCATTGGGCCTAGCTGTGGTTCAACTTGTTTCTACTGTCTTACCCCATGTTGTTATTGTATTCCGCACTTTCATTGTTGTTGTTGTTTGTTGGCTTGCCTAACGCCACCGTTAGGCGCCATCACGACCTGGATCGGTTTTGGGTCGTGACAACCCGGTACTCTAAAATGGAGTTCTCAAGCGAAAAGACTTCCGAACGGCTCAAAATCAACTAGAACAACTTCAAAAGACACATAAAACTTGTAAGGAACGATCCCGAATAATAAATTTTCAACCTTTACAAGAATCTAAAAATTGACCCAAAAGTCGACCCCCGGGCCTGCACCTCGGAACCTGTCAAATTTTACAAAATCTGAATACCCATTCCATTATGAGTTCAACCATACAAAAGTTATTAAATTCCGATACCATTTCGTCCCTCAATTCATGAAATTTCGTTTTGAAAAGTTTCTTCAAAAACCAAAATTTTCCCTAACTAAAAACATAATTTAAATGATAAAAACAAGGACTAATTCATGTAATATATTTAATTCTAGTTGAAGAACACTTACCCAATCAATTTGTGTGAAAAAACCCTCAAATAATCGCTCCAAACCGAGCTCTACAAGTCAAGAAGTGATAAACATGGCCTAACCCTCGATTTTGGAACATAATCTGTCTGCCTAGGCATTTGTGCATCACGAACGCAGGGGAAAGATCGCGTTCGCGAAGAAAAAATATGAAGCTGCCCAGTTGCTCATCGCGAATGCGACAATGAGCTCGCGACCGCGGAGGAGAAGGGACAGAAAGCTACGCGTATGCGTAGGCAAGGACGCGAATGCGAAGAGGAAAGCGAGGCTATCCAATAAGAACCTTCGCGAACGCAGGGTAAAAGGTGCGAACGCAAAGAACAAGAAACGGAAATTTACGCGAACGCGAGCGGATAAACGCGAACGCATAGAAGGATTATTACCTCCTTCAAAATTACTCATCGTGAACGTGGAGGAGCGGACGTGAACGCGAAGAGGAAAACAAGCTAACATACATCAGCAGTCAAAAATAGAAGGAAATTGACCCGAAGCCTATCCGAAATGCACCCGATGCCCCCGGGACCCTGGTGAAACACACAAACAAGTCATATAACCTAACACGGACTCAATCGAGGTTTCAAATCATAGAAAACAATGCTAAAACGACAAATCAAATAAAAAATAGAACTTAAGAACTTTCAAATCTTAAAACTTCTACACTCGTGCCGAAACCTATCAATTCAACTTGGAAGGACTAACTTTTGCAGACAAGTCCCAATTGACATCCCGGAGCTACTCCAACTCTCGGAATCGCATTCCGACCCCGATATCCCAAAAAGTCAACTGTGGTCAAACTTCTCCATTTTCCAAATTTCAAATTTTCCAACTTTCGCCGAATTTCCTCAATTACTCTATGGACCTCCAAAACCAATTTCGGACGCGCGCCTAAGTCTAAATTACCATACGAAGCTGTTGACATTACCCAAAACTCATTTCGAGGCCGTTTACACAAAAGTCAAATCTCCTGTCAACTCTCACTACTTAAGCTTCGAAAATTAAAATCCCTCTTCCAATTCGACTCCGGATCATGTGGTAACTGAATCCAACCATGCACACAGGTCGATATACACAATGTGAAGATGTTCAAGACCTTACGCCACCGAACAGAACTTAAATCCTCAAAACGACCGGTCGGGTCGTTACATTCTCCCCCTCTTAAAATATACGTTCGTCCTCGAACATGATAAGATTCACCTCGAACTCATCCAATCACTGAATGCACACCTCCAACACACACCCGCGGGTGATCCCACGTCGCCCAACCTACACAAGCCTGATGACATAATCACAACTTACAATTTAGCCTTCATATCACCACCGATAAGCCTCATACCTCAATTTCTTACCTTCTACTCATTCCAAAAGAGCCGATTCTAAATCCATATCCGGCATCAGCCTCAACCAGTTACATTGAATCATGACTACACCCACAAGGTACGACCATAAAATATAACACATCACACATAGGCCCATAATAAAACTTTGGATCACAATAGCTGTCCGAAATCAACTCAACATTGGCAATTACCCTCATATCTGAAAGAACTCTTTCTCAACCTCTCATACCCCTGATAATGATCAATAAACACAAGGTTCTCATACGAACCACCAAAGTCACAATAAACATCACCGGGAACACACCCCGTACGCTAAAAATAAAGAAGCACATAACGAAAATGACTAAATATGAAAGGACAAACACATAAGGGAACTATCAAACAAATCCATAGGCACAACTCTCTATCATTACTAACCTACAAAAGCCATATAACAAGGAAGAAGTATAGCATATGAACAAATCACAAGGATCCCATCTTGATAAAATTTCCACCGCGGTACTCAGCCCGGTCCAAACATATCGAATCACAAAATATCACGAGGACCTCGCCCTCAACTCTAAATCACATACCAAAAATATATCATACCAATTGACATCTCCCACTAACTCATCTCAGCTAATAAAATCATAATGCTCACTTAATTCACATCTTGATAGAGTATCAAATCACAGCTCGTAAACAAAATACATAGGAAAATTGCATTAAACCTACTATGACGGTAACAAGAACCCACTGCAAGTCTCACCACTCTCAATGATGAATTAAAACAACGATGGACACATGCTACCACTTTTAGAATCTCCCAACATGAGCAGACATGAAAAATAGAGTGCAAAGTATGAAACTCACTCCTAAGTGAAACAATAAATAAGGGAACTTGTCCCGACCAACAGAACAATAATGAAATACAAATGGTGCCCCTCTGTAACACATCAAAACATACATGTATGATAATATCTGGCGCAACGGCCTCCAGCCTACTATATGAAACACATCAACAGGCCGGACCTCCCCCTCTTGGGCGCCCTTTACTTACTAGAATACCCTGCTGTGACACACCTGCCTGAATCATAGGACAATATCTCACCCGGTGACTGGTATCTCCACACTAAAAAACAACCTCTCTACTGACGTGGCTGTGGAAACTGCGCAATACGAGTACTCCAAGACCCATGAGTACCTGAAACCTCATGCGAAGCTGGTAATGCAAACTGAACTTTCTGACCCACAAAACCTCTACCGTGTCATACCCTGCCTCCGTAATAAGGACTAATAGATCTCTTCGGTCTTTGAGGCCTCCTCATTCCCTGTACTCTCTCTCCAAATCTCGTCTGTCCTCTCACTCCCGGTCCTACATGCCCTCTAACCGGCGAGCGATATCTACCACCTACTGAATGAAACATCCGATTCGAGCTCTCGAGTCATGCTGAACCGAATATCATGCCTGAGCCCCTTTATGAATCTACGGACTCGCCTCCTAAATGAAGCAACCAAGTGAGGTGCATATCTGGCCAACTCACTGAATCTGACGGCATACTCTAATACTGACATAGCACCCTGGCGCAGCTGCTCAAACTCTGCGCGCCATGCATCTCGGAGGGACTGAGGTACAAACTTCCTCAAGAACATCTGTGAAAACTGAACCAATACAAGTGAAGATGACTCACCCGATCTACCCAACTCATATGCTCGCCACCACTAACAAGCTGCTCCTTTGAGCTGAGACGTGACAAAAGTAACACCGCTCATCTCCCCAATACCCGTAGTATGAAGAATGCAGTGACACTCCTCCAGTAAACCTTGGGCATCACTTGTCGTCAATCCCTTGAAGATAGGAGGGTGATACTCTTTGTACCTCTCAAGTCTAAGTTATTCTTCCTCCGATGTTGCTGCCCTAACCACAGGCTGAACTGGGCTCCCAAGTTGTGCTACTATGACAACTGGAACCTGACCAACATGATCTCGCTGCTCTGGAGTGTAGGCGGCGGGAGTCTGAACTCCTCTCCTAATCTGTTGAGTAGCTGGTGCACCTGGAATCAATCCCGCTTGAGTCAATGTACCAAGCTAACTCAAAATATATGCCCAGGTTTCCTGAAGTCCCGGCATAACAACATGAATCTCTAGTACCTTCTCTCCATCTGGGACTACTGGCGGCTCCTCTACGACTGCTCTGGTAGGTGCCCTAACTGCGGCACGTCCTCCTCGTCGACTTTTGCCTCTAACCCTTGCGACATTTGTTCCGGCTGTAACATCGTCAGGGACCGCAACTCGTGTCTTTACAATCAGTAAGATAATGGAACGATAATTTCAAACTTTAAGATCAATGAACTCGCACGATAGGAATGAAGGAAGTGAAATTGTCCTAATAGTTCCATAGCCTCTCGAAGATAAGTACAGACGTCTCTGTACTGATCCGAGAGACTATACTAAACTCGCTTATGACTCGTAGCACCTATGAACCTAGAGCTCTGATACCAACATGTCACAATGCAAATTTCCCTACGTTGTGTATCGTGACGGCACCTAGTTTTAAGGACTAGGTAAGCCTAATATTAAATAAGCATAAATCATAAAATCAAAAAATTTAAATGCTTTTTGAGATAACTCTCTATACATTGCATATCTTTCCCAAAACCCGGCGAATACAAGTCATAAGTTTTTAAGAATTTACACTAAAATTTCTAATTACCACTATTCGGAAGTAAGTACAATAGTGTATGAACAAAATAGAAGACGGTGACTCTGAAACCGCGAACGCTGAAGCGATTTTACCTTGAGTCTCCACAACAGCAACCGCGCTACTGACAATCAATCGGCTGGCTATGCGAATCCAGGATTTTGCACAAAAATGTGCAGAAGAGTAGCATGAGCACACCACAGCGGTGCCCAGTAAGTATCAAGACTAACCTCGGTTGAGTAGTGACGAGGACTAGTCAATACACCAACTGGTCTGATAAGCTAAATATGCATAAATATAGGAATGATAGAACGTGACATCTATCAAATAACTACACAATATAATTAACAACATAACAAGTACAAAGCGGAAGGAAAATACAGCAAATAACAACGGAACATCGTAATATTACGTAGAAGAAGAGACGGGACTACGAACCAAAAGCAGAAACCACAACATAGTAAAAACAATAGTAACTCAACACTGCAATAATTTCCACCTCAGACCTTATCCAACAACTCCAAAAATTTAATCAAATCTTCGAATGTAACCTTTCACCCGCAAGTTTATATTGAAACTTTAATCTATAATCATTTCAAAATAGAAAACTTCCTTTGAAAGGTACTTCCTCCGAATATATATAGATTTAATTTGCATAAAGAAATTCTATAAACGTAATTCCTTCAAGATAAACGTTTTTCAAATATAACTTTCGAAATAATAGCCTTTCAAACATAGTCTTCCTCAAGGTAATTTGCCTTTAACCTAGACCTTTCAAATATGAATCTTTCGAGTATAGTTTCGTCGAGATAAAGCTACCAGGATTTCCATTCCATAGTTCATAATTAGTCATGCGTTGCAGGAGAATCTCCCGGAATACGTCCATAATCCTAAAATAAATATGTAGTAAATGGGGGGGGGGGGGNGGGGATATCAAGTTATGACAATAATGAAGTGAGGCTACAAGGTAAATATCAAACTTGAAACAACGAAAATAATAACACAGAAACACGTGCACGACATCACCTTTCGTGCTTTTACTCAAGTCCTCACCATAGAAATCAACAAAAATGGCATGACATCACCCTTCGTGCTTTTAATTTCATTGATATGTCACAACATCAGCCTTCGTGCATTAACACTCACAATATCGGCACGACATCACCCTTCGTGCTTTTACATTCACTCACAATATCACGCACGACATCACACCTTTATGCATAAACACTCACTCATAATATCACACACGACATCACCCTTCGTGCTTTACACTCTTTCTCACCTCAACAAATGAAATGATAGCATTCAGACAAGGGAATAAACAACATAAACAATAATAGAAACAATACTGCCTCGGCAAGGGAGTCAACAATAAAAACAATATCATCCTGGCAAGGAAAACAACAATAACCAATCTTGCTTAATTAATTAGCTTCACGAAATAAATCTCAACTTGAATCAATGCTCAGCAATAGGCAATGCTAAGAAAATACCATCAACATATATAATCATCAAGTTAAGCCTAAGTAGTTCTTAGTGAAAGATCATATCAATCACAATATACGACTCACAGATATGCTTGACACCAACACATAGATACACGTCACCGTACCTATACATCGAACACAACACTAACATGTAGAAAATACGACACAACACCTATTCCCTCAAGATAAGGTATAGATTATCCAAATTTCCTTTTAAGGTTGAGCAATTACAAGAGGTTTTTCAACAATTCAAGAAAAGGGTAAGCCACAAAAGATGATAATAACTCCAATTACTGCTAACCAATTATAGGGCGAGATAATAGTAATTTTAGCTAAATGGGCAGTGTATGAAGAAAATATAGCATGAAGATAGAAGAGGTAAAATCTTCAGTTAAGTCAATTAAGATCAAATACACAACAAAGGAAATCTAAAAGCAAGTAATTCTAATTGAAGCAAGAAAGGATGGAATTAGTAATCAGGAACGCAGTCATAATAATTACAACTTCATACGCATGAAGTATAAGGACCTAAGAACCCTAAAAGGCCAACCTTTTAAAAATATGTCCGAGTAAGCACTCGTCACCTCGCATACACGAGCTTCAGTCAACATAGAAGACTCAAATTCTAAGGGGTAATTCCCCCACACAAGGTTAGGCAAGATACTTACCTCAAAGACGACAACGCGGTACTCTAAAATGGACTTCTCGGGCGAAAAGACTTCTGGACGGCACAAAATCAATTAGAACAACTTCAAAACACACATTAAACTTTTAAGGAACTATCCCGGATAATGATGTTTCAATCTTTACAAGAACAAAAAAATTGACCCAAAAGTCGACCCCTGGGCCCGCACCTCGGAACCCGTCAAATTTTACAAAATCCAAATAACCATTCCATTATGAGTTCAATCATAAAACAATTACCAAATACAGATACAATTTCGTCCCTCAATTCATGAAATTTTATTTTGTAAATTTTCTTCAAAAACCTACATTTTCCCTAACTAAAACCACAATTTAAATGATAAAAACAAGGACTTATTCATGGAATATATTTAATTCTAGTTGAAGAAAACTTACCCAATCAATTTGTGTGAAAAACCCTCAAAGAATCGCTCCAAACCGAGCTCTACAAGTCAAGAAGTGATAAAAATGGCCTAACCCTCGATTTTGGAATATAATCTGTCTGCCCAGGCATTTGTGCATCGTGAACGCGGGGGAAGGATCGCGTTCACCTAGAAGAAAAAATGAAGCAGCCCAGTTGCTCTTCGTGAACGTGACAATGAGCTCGCGAACGTGGAGGAGAAGGGATAGAGACCTACGCGAACACGTAGGCAAGGACGCGAACGCGAAGAAGAAAGCAAGGTTGTCTAGTAAGACCTTTCGTGAACGCGGGGTAAAGGGTGCGAACGCAAAGAAGAAGAAACGGAAATCTACGCGAACGCTGGAGGATAAACGCGAACGCGTAGAAGGATTTTTCTCTCCTTCAAAATTACTCATCGCGAATGCGAAGAGGCAAACCAGCTAACAGACATCAGTAGTCAAAAATAGAAGGAAATTGACCCGAAGCCTATCCATAACGCACCCGAGGCCCTCGGGACAGCGTCTAAACATACACACAAGTCATATAACCTAACACAGACTCGCTCGAGGTTTCAAACCACAGAAAACAACGCTAAAACGACGAGTCAAACCATAAATCGAACTTATGAACTTTCGAATCTTCAAACATCTACACTCGTGCCGAAACCTATCAATCCAACTCGGAATGACGCAAAATTTTGCAGACAAGTCCCAATTGACATCCGGAGCCACTCTAACTCTGGGAATCACATTCTAACCCCGATATCCCAAAAAGTCAAGTGTGATCAAACTTCTCCATTTTCGAAACATCAAATTTTCTAACTTTCGCCGATTTTCTCAAATTACTCTACGGACCTCCAAAACCACTTCTGGACGCGTGCCTAAGTCTAAAATCACCATACGAAGCTGTTGACATTACCTAAAACTCATTTCGAGGCCGTTTACACAAAAGTCAAACCTCCGGTAAACTCTCACTACTTAAGCTTCAAAAATTAAAATCCCTCTTCCAATTCGACTCCGGATCATCCGGTAACTTGATCCAACCATGCACGCAGGTCGATATACACAATGTGAAGTTGTTCAAGACCTTAAACCACCGAACAGAGCTTAAATTCTCAAAATGACCAGTCGAGTTGTTACATTCTCCCTCTCTTAAAACAAACGTTCGTCCTCGAACATGCCAAGATTCACCTCGAACTCATGCAATCACCGAATGCACACTTCCAACACACACCCGCGGGTGATCCTATGTCTTCCAACCTACATAAGCCTGATGACACAATCAAAACTACAATTTAGCCTTCCTATCACTATCGATAAGCCTCATACCTAAATTCCTAACCTTCTACTCATTTCCAAAAGACCCGATTCTAAATCCATATCCGACATCAACCTCAACCAGCTGCATTGATTCATGACTACATCCACAAGGTACGTCCACACAATATAACACATCACACGTAGGCCCATAATAAAACTTTGGATCACAATAGCTACCCGAAATCAACTCAGTATTGACAATTAGCCTCATATCTAAAAGAACTCTGTCTCAACCTCTCATACCCCTGATAATGATGCAAGAAACACAAGGTTCTCATAATTAGACACCCGGACCACCAAAGTCACAATTAACATCACCGGGCACACACCCCGCAAGCTAATACTAAAGAAGCACATAACTAAAATGACTAAGTACAAACGGAGAAACACATAAGGGACTATCAAACACACCCATAGGCACAACTCTCTATCATTACTAAGCTACAAAAGCAATATAACAAGGAAGAAGTAAAGCATATGAACAAATCACAAGGATCCCATCTTGATAAAATTTCCACCGCGGTACTCAGCCTGGTCCAAACATATCGAATCACAAAATATCACGAGGACCTCGCCCTCAACTCTAAATCACATACCAAAAATATATCATACCAATTGAAATCTCCCACTAACTCATCTCGGCTAGTAAAATCATAACGCTCACTTAACTCACATCTCGATAGAGTATACAATCATAGCTCGTAAACAAAATACTTAGGAAAATCACGTTAAACCAACCATGACGATAACTAGAACCACATGCAACTCTCAACACCCCCAATGATAAATGAAACAACGATAGACACGTGCTACCACTTTTAGAATCTCCCAACACGAGCAGACATGAAAAATAGAGTGCAAAGTATGAAACTCACTCCTAAGTGAAACAATAAATAAGGGAACTCATCCCGACCAACAAAACAATGATGAAATACAAATGGTGCCCCTTTGTAACACATCAAAACATACCTGTATGATAATATCTGGCGCAACGGCCTCCAGCCTACTATTTGAAACACATCAACAGGCTGGGCCTCCCCCTCTTGGGTGCCCTCAACTTACTAGAATACCCTGTTGTGACGCACCTGCCTGAATAATAGGACAATATCTCACCCGGTGATTGGTATCTCCACACTAAAAAACAACCTCTCTGCTAACGTGGCTGTGGAAACTACGCAGTACGAGTACTCTGAGACCCATAAGTACCTAAAACCCCATGCAAAACTTGTAATGCAAACAGAACTGGTTGACCCACAAAACCTCTACCATGTCGTACCTTGCCTCCATAATAAGGACAAGTAGATCTCTACGGTCTTTGAGGCCTCCTCATTTCCCCGTACTCTCTCTCCTGATCTCGTCTATCCTCTCGCTCCTGGTCCTACATACCCTCTAACCGGCGAGCGATCTCTACCACCTGCTGAACGAAACATCCGAGCCAAACTCTCAAGTCATGTTGAACGGAATATCATGCCTGAGCCTCTTAATGAATCTACGAACTCACCTTCTAACTGAAGCAACCAAGTGAGGTATATCTCGCCAACTCATTGAATCTGACGGCATACTCTAATACTGACATAGCGCCTTAGCGCAACTGCTCAAATTCTGTGCGCCATGCATCTCGAAGGGACTGGGGTACAAACTCCCTCAAGAATATCTCTGAAAACTGACCCCATGCAAGTGAAGATGACTCGGCCGACCTACCTAACTCATATGCCCGCCACCATTAACAAGCCGCTCCTCTGAGCTGAGACGTGACAAAAGCAACCCCGCTCGTCTTCCCAATACCCGTAGTACGAAGAATGTAGTGACACTCCTCTAGGAAACCCTGGAATCACCAGTCGTCAATCCACTGAAGATAGGAGGGTGATACTCCTTGTACCTCTCAAGTCTAAGCTGTTCTTCCTCCGATGTTGCTACCCTAACCACGGGCTGAACTTGGCTCCTAGGCTGTGCTGCTATGACAACTGGAACCTGACCAACATGATCTCGTTGCTCTGGAGTGTAGGCGGCGGGAGTCTTAACCCCTCCCCGGATCTGTGGAGTAGCTGGTGCACCTGGAATCAATCCCTCTTGAGTCAATGTACTAAGCATACTCAAAACCTGCGCCCAGGTCTCCTGAAGTCTTGGCGTAACAACAGGCGTCTCCGGTACCTGCTCTCCATTTGGGACTATTGGCGGCTCCTCTACGGCTGCTCTAGTAGGTGCCTTAACTGCGGCACGTGCTCCTCGTCAGATTCTGCCATTGACCGTTGCGACATTTTTTCCGGGGGTAACATCGTCAAAGACCGCAGCTCATGTCCTCACCATCAGTGAGAGAATGGAATGATAATTTCAAACTTCAAGATCAATGAACTCGCACGATAAGAATGAAGGATGTGAAATTATCCGAATAGTTTGGTAGCCTCTCAAAGATAAGTACAGACGTCTCCATACCGATCCGCAAGAATCTACTAAACTCGCTTATGACTAGTAGCACCTATGAACCTAGAGCTCTGATACTAACTTGTCGCGACCCAAATTTCCCTCCGTTGGGTATCGTGACGGCGCCTAGTCTTAAGGAATAGGTAACCCTAATATTAAATATCCATAAATCATCATATCAAAACTTTTAAATGCTCTAAGATAACTCTCTATACATTGCACATCTTCCCCAAAACCCGGCGAGTACAAGTCATAGGCTTTTAAGAATTTAAACTAAAATTTCTAATTACCATTGTTCGGAAGTAAGTATAACAGTGTATGAATAATATATAAGACGGTGACACCGAAACCGCGAATGGTGTAGCGATTTTACCTTGAGTCTCCACAACAGCAACCACATTGCTAACAATCAGTCGGCCGACTATGCGAATCCTGGAATCTGCACAAAAATGTGCAGAAGAATAGTATGAGTACACCACAACGGTGCCCAGTAAGTATCAAGACTAACCTCGGTGGAGTAGTGACGAGGACTAGTCAAGACACCCACTAATCTGATAAACAAAATATGCATAAATATAGGAACGACAGAACATGACATCTATCAAATGACTACACAATATAATTAATAACATAACAAGTACAAAGTTGAAGGAAAATAAAGTAAATAAAAACGTAACATCGTAATATTACACAGAAGAAGGGACGAGAGTACGAACCAAAAGCGGAAACCACAACACAGTAAGAACAATAATAACTCAGCACTGCAATAATTTCCACCTCAGACCTTAGCCAACAACTCCAACAATTTAATCAAATCTTCGAATGTAACCTTTCACCCGCAAGTTTATATTGAAACTTTACACTATAATCATTTCAAAATAGAAAACTTCCTTTGAAAGGTACTTCCTCCGAATATATACATAGTCTTTAAACATAGTCTTCCTCCGAATTTAAACGTAATTCCTTCAAGATAAACTCTTTTCAAATATACCTTTCGAAATAATAGCCTTTCAGACATAGTCTTCCTCAAGGTAATTTGCCTTTCAACTACACCTTTCAAATATGTATCTTTTGAATAGAGTTTCGTCAAGATAAAGCTACTGGGATTTCTATCCCGTAGTTTATAATTAGTCATGCGGTACAGGGGAATCTCACGAAATACGTTCGTAGTCCCAAAATAAATATGCAGTACAACGGGGGGGGGGGGGGGGGGGGGATATCAAGTTATGACAATAATGAAGTGAGGCGACAAGGTATATGAAACTTGAAACAACGGATATAATAACACAAAAACAAGTGCACGACATCACCCTTCGTGCTTTTACTCTCGTCCTCACCATAGAAATCAACAAAAACGGAACGACATCACCCTTTGTGATCTTACTCTCTAATAATCATGGCACGACATAACCCTTCGTGCTTTTAATTCATTGATATGGCACGACATCACCCTTCGTGCTTTTACATTTACTCGTAATATCACGCACGACATCACCCTTCGTGCTTTAACACCCACTCACAATATAACGCACGGAATCACCCTTCGTGTTTTACACTGTTTCTCACCCAAACCAATGAAATGATAGTACTCAGACAAGGGAATCAATGACATAAACAATAATAGAAATTGTACTGTCCCTGCAAGGGAGTTAACAATGAAAACGATATCATCCCGGCGAGGGAAACAACTATAACCAATCTTGCTTAATTAATTAGCTTCAAGGAATAAATCTCAACTTGAATCAATACTCAGCAATAGGCAATGCCAAGAAAATACCATCAACATGTATAATCATCAAGTTAAGCCTAAGTAGTTCTTATTGAAAGATCATTTCGATCACAATATACGACTCACGGGCATGCTGGACACCAACATATAGATATTCTCGTCACCGTACCTAGGTAATTGAACACAACACTAACATGTAGAAAATAGGACACAACACCTATTCCCTCAAGCTAAGGTATATATTATCCAAATTTCCTTTTAAGGTTGAGCAATTACGAGAGGTTTTCAACAATTCAAGAAAAGGTTAAGCCGCAAAAGATTATATAACTCCAATTACTGCTAACCAATTTTAGGGAAAGATAATAGTAATTTTAGCTAAATAGGCAGTTTGTGAAGAAAATATAACATGATGATAAAAGAGGTAAAGTCTTCAGTTAAGTCAATTAAGATCAAATACACAACAAAGGAAATCTAAAAGCAAGTAATTCTAATTCAAGTAAGAAAGGATGGAATTAGCAATATGGAACACAGTCATAATAATTATAACTTCATACAGAGGAATTATAAGGACCTAAGAACCCTAAAAGGCCAATCTTCTACAAATAAGTCTGAGTACACACTCGTCACCTCGCGTACACGGGCTACAATCAACATAGAAGACTCAAAATCCTAAGGGGTAATTCCACCACACAAGGTTAGGCAAGATACTTACCTCAAAGACGACAACCCGGTACTCTAAAATGGACTTCTCGGGCGAAACGACTTCCGGACGGCTCAAAATCAACTAGAACAACTTTAAAACACACATAAAACTTGTAAGGAACTTTTTCGGATAATAATGTTTCAATCTTTACCAGACTCTAAAAATTGACTCAAAAGTCGACCCCCGGGCCCGCACCTCGGAACCAGTCAAATTTTACAAAATCTGAATACCCCTTCCATTATGAGTTCAACCATACAAAAATTACCAAATTCCAATACCATTTCGTCCCTCAATTCATGAAATTTCGTTTTGAAAATTTTCTTCAAAAACCAACAATTTTCCTATAAAGAAGGACTAATTCATGGAATATATTTAATTCTTGTAGAATAACACTTACCCAATCAATTTGTGTGAAAAACCTTCAAAGAGTCGCTCCAAACCGAGCTCTACAAGTCAAGAAGTGATAAAAATGGCTTAACCCTTAATTTTGGAATATAATCTGTCTCTCCAGGCATTTGTGCATCGCGATTCCGGGGGAAGGATCGCGTTCGTGAAGAAGAAAAAATGAAGGTGCCCAGCTGCTCATCGCAAACGCGACAATGAGCTCGCGAACGCGGAGTAGAAGGAACAGAAACATATGCGAACGCGTACGCAAGGACGCGAACGCGAAGAGGACGCGACTCACTCTAGGTTTCAAATCACACATGTCACGACCCCAAATCAATACATGCTGTGATGGCTCCTAACGTGAAACTAGGCTAGCCAAACTACAAAGAATAACAGATAAAGCTTTCAGTTTAAATCATAAGTCAAAATATCCCATTTAAGATTTCCGTTTAAAAACATATTTAACATCAATAATAACAGAAAGAATCAAGTTTAACCACAACCCCAACACCCGGAGTCAACTGTCATGAGCAATCTAAAGTAGCAAGTACATTGTATGATAATATGACTTTACTAATACAAGTCCAGAAGGTATGGAAAGTCTATGAACTAGGAAAGGAAAGTAGGCAAGTTGTGGACGCTAAGTAGCTACCTCTATCCGTGATCAAGCTCCAAGTCAAGTGAGAAGTCAACTAGCGCGCTGGTCCCGTTCCTGGATCTGCACACAAAGGTGCAGGGAGTAATGTGAGTATACCAACTCAGTAAGTAACAACCGTAACTAAAGACCTGAGTGTAATGATGAGCATTTAGAAAGTTGAAATTTCATAAAATATGTGCCAGTAAAAGTAAATAGAGTAAGTCAAAAGTCTACATATGCAAAATACTTTGCAAACTCCAGCTTTCCCATTTTAACTTGCATAAAACATTAACTCAACGATTATTAAAGAGACTTAGTGTAAAGATGAGTGACAAACAATGATCTCATAAATAATAGCCTCTCGGGTGTGGTATAACTCATAAATAAGGTCTCTCAGTCACTCGTGACTTTACTAACACAAGTCAATGCTCACACTCAGTACTCTCACTCAACAGGTACCATAAATACACATAACCATTGTGACGTGTAGCCCGGTCCACATAACATACGTTGCGGCGTGCAACCCGATCCAAGTAATAGTCAACTGCGCTCACTGGGGGTGTACAGACTTCGGAGGGGCTCCTACAGCCCAAGTGCTATATTGATGCGGCGTGCATCCTGATCCAATATATATATTGCTGCGGCGTGCATCCCGATCCAATATATATATTATTGCGGCGTGCAGCCCGATCCACATAATATTTCCTTCAGCGTGCAACCCGGTCCATAACTATCCTCACAAACTCGGCTCTCGGCCTCAGTCAGCCATCCTCACAAGCCACTCGGGCAACTCATCTCAACTCACGGGACTCAGCCCAAAGTACCTCGCAGTATTCTAAAATAGTGTGATAACATTGATAACAACAACAGGTATAAAGCATGACCGAGTTCATAAATTTTCTATCAAAAATAGTGTGCGAATAGTGGAAAAATACCCATGTGGGCCTAAATAGGTCGGCACAAGTCCCCAAACATGGCATACATCCCATAATAAAGTATAAATCTCTAAAATAAAGGATATCATAAGGTTTCAAATCAAGCACGCGACTTATAATCGTTACGGGTCGGACCAAGTCACAATACCTATCAGTGCACGCCTACACGCTCGTCACCTAGCATTTGCGTCACCTCATTTAACAGAACAATACGAAATACCGGGGTTTCATACCCTCAGGTCTAGATTTACAATCGTTACTAACCTCAAACCGGCCCGAAAACTACTCCGCGATGCTCTTGCCTCTCAAATCGGCTCCCAAATACTCTGAGTCTATAAAAATCAGATTAATAACATCAAAATATGCTAAGGGGACGAAACTCAATCGAACATTATCACAATTAGGCACTAATCCCGAAATTGGCCAAACCTGACCCTCGGGTCCACGTTTTGTAATTTGATTAACCTCACAAACCGGAATCCTTATCCTCCCACGACTCTATAAATACAAGGAACGTCAAAATCGGACCACAATTGCCCCTTCAATTCCTAAATTAAAGTCTTCAATTTCCCATGCCCTAACTCCCCCAATTATGGGTTTAAATCCCACTAATTTCAAGTTTAATTACTTAGAAGTCAACATAGAATCGAGTTATGAAGTCAAAAATCTTACCTCAAAGTATGTCCCCTTTGATTCCCTCTTTAATCTCTCTCAAAAGCTTCAATCCCGTCAAAAAATGGTGAAAAAATAGCCATGGGTCGCGGATATGGCCTTTTAAATGCACTGCCCAGGAGCGCTTAATTTCCTCTGTGCGTTCGCGGGAAAAGCCACTCGTTCGCAAAGCTCTGCCCTACTCTCCCTTACGTGATCGCAACCCTGGCCCACGCATTCACACAGAGCTAACACGCAGCCCTACACGCGCCTCACTGCATATGCGATCGCACAGTCCTCTCATGCGATCCCATAGCACACGCTCCCAGCCTCACATGATCGTAGTCTACCCAAAAGAGGTCGCATAGAACAAATAACATGCTGACTCAGACAAGCCTATGCGATCAAATACATACCCATGCGATCGCATAGAAGAAAACCAGACCTGAACACAGGTAAAAATATGCAACATTCCAACATCCAAACTCTATCGGTTAACCTCCCGAAACACACCCGAGGCCCTCGGGACCTCAACCAAACATGGAAACACACCCCATAACACCATTCAAACTTAGTCGAGCCTTCTAAACACCCAAAACAATGCCGAAACACCAAAATCACGCCGGATACAAGCCTATGAACTTTGAGATTTCTAAATTTCGCCAATGATGCCGAAACCACCCATAACACATCCGATTGACCTGAAAATTTGTGCACATATCCAAAATGACACTACGAACGTGGTCCAACTTTCGGAATTCCATTCCGACCCCGATAGCCTATTTATCACTGCTGATCGGAAAATGCCAAAAACTCAATTTCGCCATTTCAAGCCTAATTCTTCTCCGGACATCAAAACCACATTCCGGACACACTTCTAAGTCCTAAATAACCTAACGAAACTATATGAGCCATAAAATCTTCATTTCGAGATAGTTTACCAATAAGCCAACTCCCAGTTGACCTTTTCGTCTATTAAACCATTTTAAGAGACTAAGTGTCTCAATCCTTACCACGACCACTCCGAACCCGAACCAACCGCCCCAATATATCATAATTAGGTTAATTAACACATAACAAAGCTGAAATAGGGGAAACGGGGCTAATCTCACGGAATGACCGGCCGGGTCGTTACATTCTCCCCCTCTTAAACAAACGTTCATCCTCGAACGGGTCTAGAAAACATACCTGGAGTCTTAAGCAAGTGAGGATATCTGATCTGCATCTCCCGCTCGGTCTCGCAAGTGGCCTCCTCCACCGGCTGCCCTCTCCATTGCACCTTTACTGAAGCTATATCTTTAGCCTCAACCTCCTGACCTGACGACCAAAAATAGCCATTGCTCTACCTCATATGACATATCACCCTCGAGCTGAACTGTGCTGAAGTCAAAAATATGAGACGGGTCACCAACATACTTACGGAGTATCGAAACATGGAACACCGAATGAACACTCGATAAGATGGGTGGCAAAGCAAGTATATAAGCCACCTCTCCATCCCTCTGAAGCACCTCAAAAGGTCCAATGAACCAGGGACTCAACTTGCCCCTCTTACCGAACCTCATAACACCCTTCATGGGTGACACCTTCAGCAGTACCTTCTCCCCCTCCATGAAAGACACATCCCAAACCTTTTGGCCCGCACAACTCTTCTGCCTAGACTGCACCGTGCGAAGCCGCTACTGATCCAACTTCTCCTTATCCAATGCATCCTGCACCAGTTCTGTTCCCAATAGCCTGGCCTCACTCGGCTCAAAGATCTACACCTCCTACCATATAAAGCCTTATATGGAGCCATCTGGATACTCGACTGATAACTATTATTATATGCAAACTCCGCGAGTGGCAGAAAGTGGTCCCAAGAACCCCCAAAATCAATGACACAGGCACGCAACATGTCCTCCAAAATCTGAATAGTATGCTCTGACTGCCCATCAGTCTGAGGATGAATTGTTGTGCTCAACTCAACCTGAGTACCCAACTCTCTTTGCACGACCCTCCAAAACTGAGATGTGAACTAAGTACCTCTATCTGAAATGATAGAAACTGGAACACCATGCAATCGGACAATCTCCCTGATATAAATCTCAGTTAATCGCTCCGAAGAATAAGTAGTACCAACAGGAATGAAGTGCACGGACTTGGTCAGCCAATCCACAATAACCCATATAGCGTCAAACCTCCTCGGAGTCAGTGGAAGCCCAACTACAAAGTCCATGGTGGTCCGCTCCCACTTCCACTCTAGAATATCCAACCTCTAATGCAACCCACCTAGCCTCTGGTGCTCTTACTTAACCTGCTGACAGTTGAGACACCGAGCCAATAACTCAGCAATATCCTTCTTCATACGCCTCCACCAATAATGTTGTCTCAGATCCTGGTACATCTTCGTGGCACCCGGATGGATGGAATACCGCGAGCTATGAGCCTTTGCTAGAATCAACTCTCGAAGCCCATCCACATTGGGCACGCAAATATGACCCTGCATCTTCATGAACCCATCATCACCAATAACCACATCCCTGGCATCCCCTCGGCGGACCCTGTCCTGAAGAACGAGTAAATGTGAATCATCATACTGGCGCTCTATGATCTGGTCATAAAGAGAAGACCTGGAGGCTACACACCAAAACTCGAGGGGGCTCTGATAAATCCAATCTCACAAATTGACCTGTTAAGGCCTGAACATCAATGCTCTCTCTACTTTTAGGAGATATGCTAGGCTCCCCAAACTCTCTGCTCTGCGACTCAAGGCATCGACCACTCCATTGGCCTTCCCCAGATGGTATAGAATAGTGATGTCATAGTCATTGAGAAGCTCCAACTATCTCCTCTTACGCAAATTCAGATCCTGCTGCTTAAACAGATGATACAGACTACGGTGGTCAGGGAAAACCTCACAATGCACCCCATACAAATAATGACATCAAATCTTCAAGGCGTGACCAATGGCTGCAAGCTCGAGATCATGTACCGGATAATTCTTCTTATGAATCTTCAACTGGCACGAGGCGTAGAAAATCACCCTACCCTCCTTCATCAGAACACAACCAATGCCTATCCTCGAGGCATCACAATACACGGTATAAGAACCTGAAGCTGATGGCAACACTAACACTAGAGCTGGGGTCACTGCAGTCCTGAGCTTCTGAAAGCTCTCCTCACACTCGTCCGACCACCTGAACGGAGCACCCTTCTAGCTCAATTTTGTCAAGGGCGAAGCAATAGAATAAAATCCATCCACAAAGCGATGGTAATACCCCGCCAAGCAAAGTAAACTCCTAATCTCTGTAGCTGAGGACGGCCTGGGCCAACTATACACGGCCTCGATCTTCTTCGGATCAACCTGGATACCGTCACTGGACACCACATGCCCCAAGAAAGCTATTGAGCCAAGCCAAAACTCACACTTGGAGAACTTCGCATAAAGTTTCTCCTCCCTCAACCTCTGCAACACGACCCTCAAATTCTGAGCGTGCTCCTCCTAGCTGCAGGAATACACCGGGATGTCGTCAATGAACACAATAACAAAAGAATCAAGATACGGATGAAACACATTGTTTATCAAATGCATGAATGCTATTGGGGCATTGGTTAGCCCAAAAGACATCACCATAAACTCAAAATGACCATAACTAGTCCTGAAAGCTGTCTTGGGAATATCAGAATCCTGAATCTTCAGCTGATGATACCGAGATCTCAAGTAAATCTTAGAGAACACTCTGGCTCCCTGAAGCTGGTCAAATAAATCATCAATATGAGGCAAAGGATAATTATTCTTGAATGTAACCATGTTCAACTGCATGTAATCAATACACATTCTTATGGAACCATCCTTCTTCTTTACAAACAATACTGGTGCACCCCAAGGTGACACACTAGGCCGAATGAACCCCGTATCTAGGAGTTCCTGAAGATGCTATTTCAATTCCTTCAACTCCACTAGTGCCATACGATATGGAGGAATAGAGATAGGTTGAGTGATTGACACCAGATCAATACCAAAATCAATATCCCTGGCAGGTCTGGAGGAAACACGTCCGGAAAATCATGAACCACAGGAATAGAATCAATAGTGGGAGTCTCAACACTACATCCCTCACAAAGGAAAAATACGATAAACACACTTTCTCCACCATACGCTATGCCTTCAGGTAAGAAATCATCCTACTTGGCACATACTCAATAGAACCTCTCCACTCAACCCTCAGAACTCCGGCATAGCCGTGGCCTTAGTGTGACAATCAAGAACAGCATGACACATAGATAGCCAATCCAGACCTAATATCACATCAACGTCGACCATGCTAAGCAACAATAGGTCCACTCGGGTCTCCAGACCCCTAATAGATACCACACACGACTGATACACACAGTCCACAATAATAGTATCACCCACCGGAGTCGACACATGAACAGATGTAACTAAAGACTCACGGGGCACATCCAGAAAATCAGCAAAATATGACGAGACATAAAAATATGTGGAACCGGGGTCAAATAAGGCCAAAGCATCTCGGTGACAGGCTGAGATAATACCTGTGATTACTGCATCGAAGGCCATATAATTTGTCCTGGCTAGAAATGCATAGATACGAGCCTGACCTCCACATACTCGACCTCCCCCTCTAGGGCGACCTCTAGCTGACTGACTCCCACCCCTAGCTGCCTGGGTGGGTGGTTAAGTAACTGGAGCTGAAGTCGAAGGCTGACTCCTCGACTGAGATGGACCTCCAAGAAGATGAGGACACTCCCTCCTCATATGCCATAACTCTCCTCACTCATAAAAACTCCCTAGTGCAGGAGACGAGGACTGAAGGGAACCCCTGGAACCAGAATAACCACCAGAAGAACAATGCACAGAGAAACCCTGAATAGATGGTGCTCGTGATGAACTCTGTGCTGGGAGAGCACTGAATGAAGAATGACATAGATGAGAACTGCGGATACCCTGTCCCGAGGATGCACCGCTATAAGCTGGGTGAACTGGCTGAGGAGGCCTGAATAGGCGGCCTCTACCATGCTTAAACTGTCCTCTAGAAGGAGCACCACTAAAACTACCAAATCCACGATGCCTCTTGGCCTTTCTATCCTCTCGCTCCTGACGGTGAACTAACTCAATGTCCCGAGCAATATCAACAACATGTTCGAAAGTAGCACCTGATACCCTCTCCCTAGTCATCAAGATACGAAGATGCTAAGTGAGTCCATCCATGAACCTCATGATCCTCTCCCTATCATTAGGGACCAACTCAGTAGCATGACGAGCTAACTTTGAAAACCGCATCTCATACTGCGTCACTGACAACTCTCCCTGACGCAGCTGCTCAAACTGCCTACACTGCTCCTCTCTGTGAGACTGGGAACATACTTCTCCAGGAAGATAGTGGAGAACTGCTTCCAAGTAAGGGGTGTTGCACCAACAGGCCTACGCCTCTCATAAGACTCCAACCAAGTAAAGGCAGCCCAGAAAACTGAAAACTAGCAAATGAGACCCCACTGGTCTCCAGTATCCTTGCACTACAAAGCATCCTCTGACAATTGTATAGAAAACCCTGGGCATCCTCGCCCTCAGCACCACTGAATGTCGGAGGCTGAAGTCTACTAAATCTCTCCAGCATGCGTTGCTCGTCATCTGGCATAGCTGGAACCAGGAAATCCTAAACTGGAGCAACCGGCTGGGCTAGAACTGCCCCCCGTGTCCGAAGGCCCTGAGTAACTTGTTCAGGTGTCCGGGCAGCTGGAGTCTGAGTCCCTCCCCCGGTCCGAGAAGTAGAAGCAGTAGTAGATACAAAAAGTGCCTGAGCAAGGCTAGTACATACAGTCAAAATCTGGGCCAGGGGCTTTTGAAGGCCCGAAATAACAATGGGCACTGTCGGTGCCTGGGCCTGTCCCGATGGAATATCTGCGGCGGGAACCTGATCCTGAATGGTACGCGGAGCCACGGGTACTGCCCCGACTGCTGCACGGGCTGGTCCCCTACATGTACCACGGCCTCGACCCCTCGCTGACCTAGGTGGTGTCTGGTCACCCTGATCGGTATCTCTTATCCTCACCATATGTGAGAGAATGAAACAACAAAAGTTTAGATTTCCAGAATCAACAGATTCGCACGACAGAATTCAAGAAAATAATAATTTTCCTAAGGGTTCTGTAGCCTCTCGAAAATAAGTACAGACGTCTCCATACTGATCTGCGAGACTCTACTAAACCTGCACATGACCGTTGAGTCCTATGTAACCTAGGCTCTAATACCAACTTGTCACGATCCCAAATCAATACAGGTCATGATGGCGCTTAACGTAAAACTAGGATAGCCAAACTACCGAGAATAACAAATAAAGCTTTCTGTTAATATCATAAGTCAAAATATCTCATTTAAGATTTCTGTTTAAAAACATATTTAACAACACTAATAACAGAAAGAATCAATTCTAACCACGACCCCAATACCCGAGTCAACTGTCATAAGCAATCTAAAGTAGCAAGTACACTGTATGATAATATGACTTTACTAATACAAGTCCAGAAGGTACCAAAAGTATATGAACTAGGAACAGAAAGAAGGCAAGTTGTGGACGCTGAGCAGCTACCTCTATCCGTGATCAATCTCAAAGTCAAGTGAGAAGTCAACTAGCGCACTGGCCCGGTACCTGGATCTGCGCAAAAAGGTGCAGTGAGTAACGTGAGTACGCCAACTCAATAAGTAACAACCGTAACTAAAGAATTTAGAGCAATGACGAGCTTTTAAAAAGTTGAAATGTCATAAAATACGTGCTAGTAAAAGTAAATAGAGTAAGTCAAAAGTCTACATATGCAAAATACTTTGCAAACTCCAGCTTTCCCATTTAAACTTGCATAAAACATTAACTCAACGAGTAATAAAGAGACTTAGAGTAAAGATTAGTGAAAAACAATGATCTCATAAATAATAGCCTCTCGGGCTCGGTATCACTCATAAATAATGTCTCTCAGTCACTCATGACTTTACTAACATAAGTCAATTCTCACACTCAGTACTCTCACTCAACAGGTACCATAAATACACATAACCGCTGCTCATGGAACCCGGTCCATATAACATGCGCTGCGGCGTGTAGACGGATCCAAATAGTAGTCGACTGCGCTCACTAGGGCTGTACAGACTCTAGAGGAGCTTCTACAGCCCAAGCGCTATATTTTTTGCAGCGTGCAACCCGATCCAATATATATATTGTTGCAGCGTGCAGCCTGATCCATATAATATTTGTTGCGGCGTGCAGCCCGATCCATAACTATACTCACAAACTCGGCTCTCGTCCTCACTCAGTCATCCTCATAAGCCACTCGGGCAACTCATCTCAACTCACGTCACTCAGCCCAAAGTACCTCACAATATTCTAAAACAGTGTGATAACTGGATAACAACAACATGTATAAAGCATGACTGAGTTCATAAATATTCTATCAAAAATAGTGTGAGAATAGTGGAAAAATAACCATGAGGGTCTAAACAGGTCGGCAAAAGGTTCCAAACATGGCATACAACCCATAATAATGTATAAATCTCTAAAATACAGGATATCATAAGGTTTCAAATCAAACACGCGGCTTAATAGTCGCTACGGGACGGACCAAGTCACAATACCTATCGGTGCACGCCCACACGCTCGTCACCTAGCATGTGCGTCACCTCATTTATATAAACAATATGAAATACCGGGGTTTCATACCCTCAGGTCAAGATTTACAATTGTTACTTACCTCAAACCGGTTCAAAAACTACTCCACGATGCTCTTGCCTCTCGAATCAGATCCCAAATACTCCAACTCTATCAAAACCAGATTCATAACATCAAAATATGCTAAGGGGGAGAAACCCATTCAAAAATTATCACAATTAGGCACAAATCCCGAAATTGGCCAAACCTGACCTCCGGGCCCACGTCTCGTAATTTGATAATAATCACAAAATCGGAATCCTTATCCTCCCACAAGTCTATAGATACCAAGAACATCAAAATTGGACCACAAATTCCCCTTCAATTCCTCAATTAAACTCTCCAATTTCCCATGCCCTAACTCCCCAAATATTTGGTTTACATCCCACTAATTTTAGGTTTAATTACTTAGAAATCAACATAAAATCGCGTTATGAAGTCAAAAATCTTAACTCCAAGTGTTTCCCCTTTGATTTCCTATTTAATCTCTCTCAAAAGCTTCAATCCCGTCAAAAAATGGTGAAATAATGGCTAAGGACCGCGAATATGGCCTTTTAAATACACTGCCCAGGCGCCCTTATTTTCCTTAGTGCGTTCGTGTGAAAAGCCATGTGTTCGCGAATTTTTTCTCCACTCTGCCTTACGTGATCGCAGCCCTGGCCCACGCGTTCGCACAAAGCTAACACACAGCCCCCACACGCGCCTCACTCCCTATGCGATCGTACAGTCCTCTCACGCGATCGCATAGCACACGCTCCCAGCCTCACGCGATCGCAGCCTACCCAAACGCGGACGCATAGAACAAATAACATGCTGCCTAAGACAAGCCTATGCGATCGCATACACACCCCCGCGATCGCATAGAAGAAAACCAGACCTGAACACGAGCAAATATCTGCAACTTTCCAACATCCAAACTTGATCGTTAACCTCCCGAAACACACCAGAGGCCCTCGGGACCTCAACCAAACATGCCAACACACCCCATAGCACCTTTAAAACTTAGTCGAGCCTTCGAAATACTCAAAACAATGCCAAAACACCAAAATCACACCAGATTCAAGCCTATGAACTTTGAGATTTCTAAATTTCACCAATGATGCTGAAACCATCCGATTGACCTGAAAATTTGCGCACATATCCAAAATGACACTACGAACCTGCTCCAACTTCCATAATTCCATTCCGATCCCGATAGCCTTTTTCCACTACAGACCGGAAATTGCCAAAAACTCAATTTCGCCAATTCAAGCCTAATTTTACTTCAGACATCAAAACCGCATTCCGAACACACTCCTAAGTCCCAAATCACCTAACGAAGCTATCCGAGCCATAAAATCTACATTACGAGGTCGTTTACTCATAAAATCTCCCAATTGACTTTTTCTGTTGTTAAGCCATTTTAAGAGACTTAGTGTCTCAATCCTTACCACGGCCACTCCGAACCCGAACCAACTGCCCAATTACATCATAATTAGGTTAATTAACACATAACAAAGCTGAAACATGGGAAATAGGGCCAATCTCACGGAATGACTGCCCGGGTCGTTACAATAGAAAACAGCGTGACGAATCAAACCAAAAATTGAACTTATGAACTTTCGAATCTTAAAACTTCTACCCTCGTGCCGAAACCTATCAATTCAACCCGGAATGACACAAAGTTTGCAGACAAGTCTCAATTGACATCTCGGAGCTACTCCAACTATCGGAATCGCATTCCGACGCCAATATCTTAAAAAGTCAACTATGGTCAAACTCCATTTTCCAAACTTCAAATTTTCCAACTTTCGCCGACTTTCCTCAAATTACTCTACGGACCTACAAAACAAGTTCCAGACGCGCGCCTAAGTCTAAAAGCACCATACGAAGCTGTTGACATTACCCAAAACTCATTCCAAGGCCGTTTACACAAAAGTCAAACCTCCGGTCAACTCTCACCACTTAAGCTTCAAAAATTAAAATCCCTCTTCCAATTTGACTCTGGATCATCTGGAAACTAAATCCAACCATGCACGCAAGTCGATATAAAAACATGAAGTTGTTCAAGACCTTACGCCCTCGAACAAAGCTTAAATTCTCAAAACGACTGGTCGGGTCATTACAACACTAATCTGGGCTCATTATCCTTAACAAGACTAATTTTAGTTACCGCAATTTGTGTGCGCAGTCTGGGCGTGAAACCAGAAAGCTTTTATGTGAAAATATGAGAAAATAGTAATTTATAGAGTTAAAATTTGGTTTTAGTTGACTTGGGTCAACATTTTGAGGAAACGGACCCAGATCTGTGTTACGACGATCCGGGAGGTCCGCAGTAAAATATGAGACTTGGGCGTACGCCCAGAATTGAATTCCGATGTCCTTAGCCTTAGAAAACAATTTTCAAGAAAATTGTTTTGCTGTATTTTTAATTAAATAAAGAAATGAATTAATGTTTGAAACTGTTGGTATCGGTACCGTATTTTTGGTTCCGGAGCTTGATACAGGTTTGTTATGATATTTAAGTCTTACCTGTGAAATTTTATGAGAATCACAGTTGATTTGATGTGATTCGGACATCCAGTTGAAAAGTTAGAAATTTGAAGTGTTCTTGAGAAAAACCATGAGTATTGAGGTTAAATTTTTAGTTTTTGATGTTATTTTGATGATTTGATTACACGAGCAAGTATGTATGATGGTTTTAGACTTGCTTGCACGTTTGTTCGGAGCCCCAAGGGCTCGGGAGAGTTTTGGGTAGGCTACGGGATGTTTTAAACTTAGAATTTTCTGCTGTAAATATGTATCTGGTGCACAGCGACTTTGTGCTTCGCGATCGCGTAGTGTAAATTTTTCTGGGGGGTCATTTTGTTCTTCGTGAACGCGGAGACCAAGACGCAAACGCGAAGCATTGGTGGGTTACTCTTCGCGAACGCGTGCTAGGTTATGCGAACGCATTGAGTTATGGGCTAGGGGAGGGGAGCCCCGTTTTGCTTCTATGCGAACGCGAGACATTCAATGCGAACACGAAGGCCATTTGGTCCTGACCCTATGCGAACTTGGCAAGACCATCGCGAACGCGATGAAGGCCTGCCCAGCTATATAAAAACCAATTTTAAAACAGGCGGAACCTATTTTCTTCATATTTTCGAACTACAAAGACTTAGAGGCGATTTTCTTCACACAAGTTCATCCCCAAAGTGTTGGGGATTTGGGTAAAATTAGGGAATTTTGACCTCGAATTGGGGTCGAATTTCGAAACTAATTGCATATTCGGGCTCGGGGGTGAATGGGTAAACGGAATTTTGTCCAAACCCCGAGTTTGGAACAAGCGGGCCCGAAGTCGATTTTTAACATTTTTTTATAAAACATAGGAAAATCATAGTTTGGCCTTAAAGTTAGTTCCTTTAGCACTAATTAACAACATTGAACTAATTATGATTAGATTCGAGTGAGTTGAAGGCCAATTCTAAAGCAAAAGATGTGCTTGAGAAATGAGTGGATTGCGAATTTGTTACGACCCAAATTCCCAACCTTAGGGATCGTGATGGCGCCTTACACTACACTTCCTAGGAAAGCCAATGTTAGAACTTATTTAATTAATTTCCATTAAAGTCTATTTAATTATAACATAACAATTCAAAAATAAAATAAAATTTATTACTTCCATTGCATAAATCCACGAATAAAATAATAAATGAATAATTAAGCCGAGCCACTACTAAATATATACCTATGAGACTACCCAGGGTCTGGTGTCAAAATTCACAAACCCCTAAGAATACTACAAATAATAGGCTGAAAGAAATAATGTAACTGCTTTGAGTATAATAAAACAGTATCCATAAAACTAAGAGAAGACGCCAGGAATCTGCGAACGCCATCAGATCTACCTCGTCTCCGAATGGATGATGTCGGCTGCTAACTGCGTTGGGTTCAAGCTGTATTTCGTGTCGGTAGTGGGAAATCTGGAGGGAAAACTGAAAGCAAGGTGAAATTCCTTGGTAAGAATAATGACAAGCCTGAAATACAAAAAGTTTCCCTTGAAGACTCTGCAAATGAGACTAAAGTTGATATTTCCGAGGGGATGGCTCTTGAAATGTTTGGTATTTCATATCCCAAGGAGGAGATTCTTGATGTCATCTCCAGAGACTATTCTTTCAAGATAAATGTCCTCTCGAAAGAGTATCAGCATACCTGCAATCAACTGGCTTAATGTTATGGGAATCAGCTCGGCTTATGGCTTCTGTGCTTTCTACTAACCAGACCATTGTTTCAGGGAAAAGTGTTTTAGAGTTGGGTTGTGGATGTGGGGGCATTTGCTCCATGGTTGCTGCTAGATCTGCTAATCTTGTGGTTGCCACTGATGGAGACACAAAAGCACTTGATCTATTAAACCAGAATGTCGCTCTGAATCTCCAACCATCAACTCTTGCAAGTCTAATAACAAAAAAGCTTGAGTGGGGTAATAGAGATGATGTAGAGTCCATCAAGAGGCTAAATGATAGAGGTTTCGATGTCATAATAGGCNTCGTGACACCTGGATCTGCACAAAAGACTGCAGAGTGTAGTATCAGTACCACCGACCCCATGTACTGAGTAAGTGTCGAGCCTCACCTCGACGAAGTAGTGACGAGGCTAAGGCGGGCCAATGTAAAATAACCTGTAATAATATATATATATATATATATATATATATATATATATATAACAATTCTAAAATAACAAGAAAATTAAACTATAACAATAAATAAAATAACTCAGTTGCCTTTTCCAGGCCTCAGCTATAACCAAATTCTCACATAAATTTTCAAGATTCCAGATTTTGACTTTGAAAATAAAAGTAAGTGTAAAATACGTAAAATAATAGAGTAAATTAGTAATTTTTTTCTTCAAATCTTTACTTTTCTTGGAAAATCAGTAAAACATAGGTGTCCTCCCTTATTGCTCATTTTTGCGGCGTGCAACCCACTCCCACCTGTCCACCCTTATTGCTCCGCCCTATATATATCACCCTTATTACACCTATTGCGGCGTGCAACCCGATCCCACCTGTTAACCCTTATCACTCTTTGTTGCGGCTTGCAACCCACTCCCACCAGACATATCATATCAGTTTATTTATTATGAAAGATTTAACAATTCATGCCAAGCCTTTCACTACACTTTTGTCTCAACAATTGTAAACAGAAAACTGTATAACTCATAAACTTCATCAGTATCACTTCATAATGAAACCAACCAGAACATATGTAAAATTCGTAACACTGTCATCCAACTCAATCTTTATGTATCTTAACCAAATCAAGGGAACAACCAACACTTCCAACTTACGTAAAACCATACTTGGCAATACTTTAATGAAACGAAATAGCCATGTAAATCTCAATGATCATAAAAACAATTAATCCAGGAAGAAAATAATTTAAAACTGGAAAGTGATCATGTTAAACATACAATTTGGTAGTGCATAGGTACTCGTCACCTCACCTATACACCACACACAAGCAATTTCACATAACAATCAGGTTGGGGATTCCTATTCCTTCAAGTCAAGGTTAGACCAAACACTTTTCTCGATCTCACAAGCCAAACACTGCTCTAGCACAACCTTTCCTTTAGAATTTGCTTCTAATTCGCTCGAATCTAATCACAATTGGTTCATTATCATCAATTATAGCCTAAAGGAATCAATTTTATTGAAAAACTATGACTTTCCTATGTTTTCTTACCAAAATACAAAAATCGACCCTTGACTCGCTCAGTCTAAACTCGAGGTTCGGACCAAAAACCATTTACCCAATCTCCCACGAGCCCAGATATTCAATTGGTATTGGATTCCGACCTTATTTCGAGGTCTAAATCCCCAATTTTGAAATTCCTAAGTTCTACCCAAAAACCCAATTTTTACCATGAAAACTCTAGAACTTTGGTTATAATCTTGTTAGAATTTGTTAGGAATTGAAAAGAATTAATTGGAGATCACTTACCAATGGTTTGGAGAACTTTGGGTCTTTGGAAAATCACCTATGGAGGTTTAGGGTTTGAGAGAATTGAAAAAGAAGTGAAAACCCCGTCATAAATCTAATATAACAGGTTGCGGGTTTCGCATTTGCGAACTGGAGTTCGCATTTGCGAACCTTGTGTTTTCCGGGATTTATCGCAAATGCGATAAAAATGTTGCATTTGCGACAAAAGGCATTTCGCAATTGCGACCCAGAATCTCGCATTTGCGAGATCTGAGGCTGGCCATAGACTTCGCAATTGCGAAGCCTGATCTTGCATTTGCGAGATCTGAGGCCTGCAACACCAGATTTCAGCTGTTGGGTATTGTTTTAAGTCTAAACACTCCGTAACCTACCCGAATCTAACCCGAGCCGTCAGGGTTCCAAACCGAACATGCACGCAAGTCTAAAAACATCATACGAACTTGCTCATGCAATCAAATCATCAAATAACATCAAAATCTATAGATCTAACCTCAAAACTCAAGATTTCCTCAAGAACACTCAATTTTCTAACTTTTCAACTGGATGTCAGAATTACACAAATCAACTCTGATTCTCCTCAAATTTCACAGATAGGACTTAAATATCATAACAAACTTGATCCGGGCTCCAGAACTAAGATATGGGCCCGATATCATTAATTTCACATAATATTTCATTTCTTTATTTCTTGAATTAACCACCAGAACAATTTTATTCAAAAATTGTTTCTAAGGGTAGGGACCTCGGAATTCAATTTCGGGCATACGCCCAATTCCCATATTTTACTAAGAACTCCGGGGATCGTCAAAACAGAGATCTGGGTCCGTTTACCTAAAATATTGACCAAAGTTAACTAAAACAAAAATTTTAACTCTAGAAATTACTATTTCTCATATTTTCACAAAAAACTTTTTGGTTTCACGCCCGAACTGCGCACACGAGGTAATTAAAATTAGTCTTTAAGGCTAATGAGCCCATATTAGTGTCTTAATTAATAATATGTCCCTTTGGGTCATCATAATCTCCACCTCTAAAACAAACGTTCGTCTTCGAACGGATATAGAAAATTACCTGAACTGGCAAACAAGTGGGGATATCTACTCTGCATGTCCGACTCGGACTCCCAAGTAGCTGCCTCAACAGGCTGACCTTTCCACTGCACTCAAACTGAAGGATAAATCTTTGATCTCAACTGAAGAACCTGCAGGTCTAAAATGGCTACCATATCCTCCTCATAAGTAAAATATTTGTCCAATTGGATAGAACTAAAATCTAACACGTAGGCCAAGGCACCATGATATTTTCGGAGCATTGACATATAAAATACCGGATGAACTGAGTAGAACCCTAGAGGCAACGCAAGTCTGTAAGCTATCTCCCCCATTCTATCAAGAATCTCAAATGGCCCGATATACCTAGGGCTCAACTTTCCCTTCTTTCCAAATCTCATGACACCCTTCATGGGTGATACCCCCAGTAATACTCTCTCTCAAACCATGAATGCCACATCACGAACCTTATGGTCGGCATAACTCTTTTGCCTGGACTGCGCTGCACGAAGTCGCTCCTGTATAATATTGACCTTATCTAAGACCTCTTTAACTAAGTCTGTACCCAATAATCGAGCCTCTCCAAGCTCAAAACATCCAACTGGCGATCTACACTGCCTACCATATAATGCCTCATAGGGAGCCATTTGAATTCTCGACTGGTAGCTATTATTATAGGAAAACTCCACTGATGGAAAGAATTCATCCCAAGAACCTCCAAAGTCAATAACATAAGCGCGGAGCATATCCTCTAAAATCTGAATAGTACGCTCAGACTACCCGTCCGTCTGAGGATGAAGTGTTGTGCTCAACTCAACCCATGTACCCAACTCACACTGAACTGCCTTCAGAAAGTGCGAAGTAAACTGCGTACCCCAATAAGAAATGATAGACACGGGCACACCGTGAAGGTGAACAATCTCGAATATATATCTCTGCCAATCGCTCCGAAGTATAAGTACTTGCCACTGGAATGAAATGTGCTAATTTAGTCAGCCTATCCACAATAACCCAAACTGCGTCGAATTTCCTTTGAGTTCGTGGGAGTCCAACAACGAAGTACATAGTGATACGCTCCTGCTTCCCCTCAGGAATCTCTATCTGCTGAATTAATCAACTGGGTCTCTGATGTTTATATTTTGCCTGCTGGAAATTCAAATAACGAGCCGCATGAGCAACAATATCCTTTTCATCCTTCTCCAAAAATAGTGCTGCCTCAAGTCTTGGTACATTTTGGTTGTACCTGGGTGAATAGAATACTTAGAACTGTGAGCCTCCTCAAGGATCAACTCACAAAGACTATCAACATTAGGCACACATATACGACCCTGCATCCTCAAAACATCGTCATCACCAACTGTAAATTGCTTGGCATCACCGTGCCGAATTGTGTCCCTAAACCCTATCAAATGTGGGTCATTATCTTGCCGCTCTATGATACACTCAATTAAAGAAAACTGAGCGACTGTACAAGCCAAAAAACTGTTGGGAGAAATATCCAACCTCACGAACTAATTAGCCAAAGTCTTAATATCTGAAGCCAACAGTCTCTCCCCAACTGGAATATATGCAAGGCTTCCCATACTCACCGACTTCCTACTTAGTGCATCGGCCACCACATTTGCCTTCCTGGGATGATATTATATAGTGACATCATAATCCTTCAATAACTCTAACCATCTCCGCTGTCTCAGATTTAGATCCCTTTTCTTGAAAAAGTACTGTAGACTGCGATGGTCTGTGAAAACCTCACACGACACACCATAGAGATAGTGCCTCCAAATCTTTAATGCATGAACAATGGATGCTAATTTTAAGTCCTGAACAGGATAATTTTTCTCGTGGACTTTCAATTGTCGAGACACATATGCAATCACCCTGCCATCCTATATCAATACTACCCCAAGTCCAACTCTGGAAGCATCACAATAGACCGTGAAAGACCCTGAACCTGATGGTAACACCAACACCGGTGTTGAAGTCAAGGCTGTCTTGAGCTTCTGAAAGCTCGCCTCGCACTCGTCTAACAATTTGAATGGAGCACCTTTATGAGTTAATTTGGTCATTGGGGCTACTATAGATGAGAACCCCTCCACAAAACGACGGTAATAACCCGCCAAACCCAAGAAGCTTCTGATTTTTGTGGCTGTAGTGGGTCTAGGCTTGTTCCTGACTGCCTCGATCTTCTTAGGATCTACCCGGATACCCTCTGTTGATACAATATGACCCAAGAATTCTACTGAATCTTCAGAACTCACATTTTTAAAACTTGGCATACAACTGATTATCCCTCAAAGTCTGGAGTGATGTACGTAGGTGTTGTTCATGCTCCTCACGGATGCGGAAATATATCAGAATATCATCAATGAATACAATTACAAAAGAATCCAGATGAGGCTTGAAAACACGATTCATCAAGTCTATAAAGGCTACTGGAGCATTAGTAAAACCAAAGGACATCACCAAAAATTCGTAGTGCCCATACCTCGTCCGGAAAGTTATTTTAGGAACATCAGATATGCTAATCTTCAACTGATGGTGACTAGATCTCAAATCAATTTTTGAAAACACATTGGCACCCTGAAGCTGATCAAATAAGTCATAAATTCTAGGCAATGGATATTGTTTAACCAAAGAATTGGATTCTTTTCTCAAAGCTATTTTAAGAAGAACACGGGTTTCTGATAACCAAAGAATAAACTAGTAATTGTAAATAAACTTGTAAATGGAAAGAAATAAGGTGCATAAAAAGTAAGTGTATTGTAGTACTAGTTTGAATGTGTCTTACAAGTTATATTTTCCTCCCTTATATAGGGAATTTCTTAATATAACATCTACCCTTTTCAGTGATTGAGGATTAATGACTAATAATGACATTAATTTAATGTTACAATGATTAACCGTAATAGTTGCATGAAGGTCGTGTAACGTCTGACTCCTCAATTGAAGATCTACGAATTTTCCCTTTATTTTGCCCGGATTCACTGTAATTGTGTCTCTTCATCTTCTCAATCAGGTTGAGACTCCCGTAGCTAATTACCCCGTGGGTGTGCTATTCCGTGCCTCATTGCCCCATTCCTCTTCATAGAGTCCTGTCCAGTTGTCGTATTTTCATTACTCCACATAGACTACTGAGTCACCACATTTGTTACACGTGCGAAGCTCCTTTTTACCACACAGATTGTCCCCCCACTTACCATTTATTTTTCGATTAATATTTGGTAAGTGGATATTCATTTATGGAGGGAATATATTGCCGCCGCTTCACTTGTAACATTGCATCCATATCTGAATGTAGGCGTCGCTTGTCACTTCCATTTAATGCTTGTTCCACGTGGCATTCCCGGATTGGTTCAAAATTTATTCAGCACCTTTTAGGGCTTTTTGCGGCTATATCAATCACGAAGTGACAACTTCAATTATGACTTTCACATCACTATTTTTTTCCTTTTTTTTGATGGTTGTCTTCGAGTATAAATACCCCTCTTTCTTGCTTTACTTCCACGAAAAACTTCTAACCCTTCATTGTTTGTTTGCAAACTTATTGTCTCTATAAATATGTCTTATTCAAGTCAATCCAAGAAAGTGATAAATGTAGATGATCTAACTCCTTCTCCTACTCCAACTCGGAGTAGAAGATGTGGTAGACTTAGGAGTTTAGGTTCCACTCCTTCTAAAGGTTCTTCCTCTTCTCAAGTTACTCCCCCTCCTTTTTCTAGGTCTTTATCTTCTCTGAGGGCTAGGGCTTCTAGATCTTCGTCTAAAGGTAAAGAATACAATGAACCTTTGCGTGAGTCGTGGGTCGATGAAATAGTACCTGCAGAATTTTCCTTTGCTAGGGATAGTCAGGTCCTTAGAGATCAGCTTTCTTCATTGTCGTCTCTTAACAGTGCTGACAAGTACCATACCCAGATTATTGAAGGTTTGATACCTCTTGTACGCAAGAACTATTTCTGGAAGCCTGATTTTCCTGTTGTCATGCCCAACGGTAATCAAAGAATAACCTCTTACAAGGATGGTTATTCTTTTGTTTATACCTATCCCTTTACATTAGGATTCAAGCCTCCCATCGACCCAGTTATCATCGAGTTTTGTCTATTCTTTAAAATTTGTTTGTGACAAGTCGGTCCGCTCGTGTGGAGAGTTGTTGCGTGTCTTAGATATTTGGAAAAAATAGCTTCGGTCCCCTTTACCTTTCATCATCTCATTCACCTCTATTCTCCAATTCTATTTCGCTAGGAAGTTTTTGCTCTCGCAGCTAGGAGCAAGAGGGTGTTAGTGACTCCTGAGGACGGTAAAGATCGAGGGTGGTACCTTCAGTATGTTGCTGTTCCTACTGCTGGTTTAGTAGGTGAAGAAACTCTTCCCTTCTCTGAGAAGTGGAATCTTGCACGTGAGTACAGGTTTGCTCACATTCCTTTCCTTTTGCTTTAGATACTTTATCTTTACTGTAACTGTTTCTTCTCTTTGCAGGAATCATTGGAACCGTCAAGAATGTCTCCGGTTTCCGAGATTTGATAGAAAAACCTTTGTTAATCGTTCCGTTCGAAGAACGCTCATGGAAATACCTCTCCGAGATGTTTGGTTGGAGAGTTAAGACTCACGGTAAGTGAAGTTTTTATTTTTACTTCTTCCCTCCTTAGAGCTTTATTTGACCCTTTTCATTTGACAGGATTTGCTGGTCGTGGAGCTTCTGCTGCATCCGTGTCTTCTCCAAAGTTGTCCTTCGCAAAGGCCCAGGAGATCATTTCAGGCTTCTCTTCTTCAAAGAGATGGTCAAAGACCTTAGAAGAGGAGGGTTCTCTAGGCCATAGGTAATAAAGAAGGAAGGTGGTCTGTGACAACGAGTCTACACCTGCTATTGATCCTCCCGCACCTGAAGCTGAACTTTTTGCCCCAGAGCATGCTACTCCCTATCCCGTGAGTGAATCAGTGGATCTCCTGTTCCGTGAAAGTTTTGGTTCTGTTGTTGAGCAAGTCCGACTGATAGAGCTAAGCTGGACAGCCACAGTTCCCTTACATGGTTAAATGAGATCGTGCATACTTCTTTAAAGGTAAGATATACCTTATTTCGTTCATTCTAGCAAACATTCTTGACGTACCTAATTTATCTACTTTTGTAGATCAATCTTATAGGCACGGAGTTAATGAAGAGGGTTTCCCATACGGAGCAGGAAGTAAGGGAGTTGCGTGTTGAGGGAGATAATTGGAAAGAGCAATATGAAAGCTTACAACTCGACATGGAGGCAGTGGAAGAGGAGAAGTGTACCTTGGAGCAGCAAGTGAGGGTCATGACAACAAAGTTGGCCATTGAGAAGGCATCTTCAGACCAGGCAGGCAAGGATAAGAACGTCCTAGAGTCCTCATTCATAGAGCAGTTGTCCCGTGCCTCTAAAGAGATCAAGAGCCTAAAGGACTTATTGGACCAGAAGGAGGAGTATTCGCGCAAACTTGTTCAATTAATCACTCAAACCCGGGAGGATCTTCGCAACTCATTGTAGAAAATTCAATCCCTGGAAAGGTCTTTCGCTCCTTTAAAGACCTCTCATGATGTCACCGTGGATGAGATGGATGAATTAAGAGATGAAGTTGAGATGTGGGAGAAATATTATGAAGCTCTTGAAGACAAGGAAGCCGTTGATGTCAATTGGGATTATATGAACTCTCGTCTCGACACATTGACGAAAATGAGCCAAGAGGGTTTTGACCTAAAAGCCGAAATTGCAAAAACCAAGGAAACCATTGAGAAGTCTCAACAAGGTCAAAATCTCTCTTCTCCTGAAGGTGAGGCTCCTGCTGCTCATGTCTCTTCATCCCAAGATGCTCCTCCTGCCAGTGAAGACAACCCCTCATCTAAATAAGTTTAAGATCTTGGTTCTCTTTGTCTTTTTCTTTGTATCAATTGGTAGTTACCCCCAGTTCCACCGGGGGTAAGTTTGGATCCTTTAATTCCTTAACTGACAACATAGGGGCACCCAATGTAATAAACTTAATACGGCTAAGACTAAGTTAATACTTAGTTTATTTTGCCGTTGATATATTAATGCAAGTATGACTTTAATTTTTGTTGAGTTTTTGTTTCACTCTTTTAAGTCTTTTGCATGGTTGAGATTTAAGTTTTACCTTTGAGTTTTGCATATGAAATGCTTAGATTATCCGTACCTTTTCGTAGTAGGTACGGTTTGTGAAAGAGGGCCTTTTTTTTATCGACACTTAATGAAGAAGACGTCTCAACTTCATAATGGTGTAAATATGCATAGAGAGATAGGAATTTTTCACAAATCTTTCGTTTTAAAAATGTTTTTGAAGAAAGTTTTTATGTTGAACTTTCGTAACATTTTACATGTGTTTGCGTACCGTCTAAAAATCATGTTGTAACTGTTTTCATTTAACAGGTTTGATACAAACTTTTTTCGTAACTTTTTTCTTTTGTAACAGTTATTTTTTCCTGTTAATACAAGGGAATAACTATTTTTTGTTCATAACAGTTTTTTATAAGGGTATGGGTTTTAACCCGTAATTGCTTTCATTGATAAAAGTTTTTAATAAATACGAGGCTGATACTTTTTCATCCATAACTCTTTTTTTTTATAACAATTTTTTGAATAGGTACAAGGAAAATGATCTTTCATCCGTAATTTTTTTTATTCATAACAGTTTTCTGTATAAGTACAAATATTTCGTAACTATTTTTATTTACAACAATTTTCTGAATAAGTACAAAGATGATGATCTTTATCCATAATTGTTTTTAGTTACAACATTTTCTGAATAAGTGCAAAGACGTGCATTTTTCCCTCGTAACTAATATTTTGCTTTTTAACTTGAACATTCGTTTACATTTACGAAGAAATTTTCGAATGTGTTTTTGAATCAGGCTTTGTGTTTTGAGTCTTTGGCTCTTTTGATTTTGCTCATATAACTTGACTTGTTGGGTAGATGGATTTTTAGGCTTGAGCTTTGACTTTTTGATAGTCTTCTTTGCTTCGTCTTTGCCCTCCATACTGTATAGTCCCCCAAGTGTTTGAGCTTTGAAGAATGAAATCTCGAGCACTTGACTATTCCTTCCTTGTGGTCCTTTTCCTGAAAAGGAAAAACATACGAGACTCGAAGGTATATTGTTTTTAGATGATGACTGCTTAACCGTTTAAAACGTCCATCAGAAAGTGTAACCCTAGTCCGGGAATTTAATTGCTTTCTCGCGTCTTTGCAGGTCTAATATCATCATCTGGTGATGGGTTAGCTTTTTACCTATCATCTAAAATGGTTAGTAAAATTTTAACTATTCAAATATAAAATTGAACGTAATGATACCTGACCGGGGGTATTTCTTTCACTTAGAAGTAATACTTCTTTAAAAGCACGACATTCCAACTGGTTGGTAAGATCCTACCACCTATAGCTTCCAGCTCATAAGCACCTTTCCCAGCAATGCCATAGACTTTGTAGGGTCCTTCCCAATTTGGACTTAGCTTCCCTACACCAGCTTCCTTCGTTGATTGAAATACTTTCTTAAGAACGAAGTCCCCAATTTTGAAATATCTGAGATGAGCTTTTCTGTTGTAATATCGTTCTATGATTTGTTTTTGAGCTGCCATTCGTATTAGTGCAGCTTCTCTTCTTTGCTCGAGCAAGTCCAAATTGGTTTTTAACTCGCCGTTGTTCTCTTCCTTCGTGGCTATTGTAAACCTTGTGCTTGGTTCGCCGATCTCCACATGTATCAAAGCCTTTGCACCGTAAACAAGTGCGAAAGGAGTTTCTCTCGTGGCTGGTTTTTGAGTTATTCTGTAAGCCCATAATATTGTCGGTATCTTATCAGGCCAATTTCCCTTGGCTTTTCCCAACCGTTTCTTCATGTTGTTGACGATGACTTTGTTAGTTGATTCGGCTTGTCCATTAGCCACGGGGTGATATGGTGACGAAGTGATTCGTTTGATTTGCTAGCTTTCGAAGAATTCTGTGATTTGCGAGCCTATGAATTGCGGGCCATTGTCACACACGATTTCTTTCGGTATTCCAAAGCGGCATATTATGTTTCGCCATATGAGGCTTTTCACTTCTTTCTTTCGCACCTGTTTAAAAGCTTCTGCTTCTACCCATTTTGTGAAATAATCAGTTAACACAAGCAAGAACTGTACCTTTCCTTTAGCTTCGGGAAGAGGTCCCACTATGTCCATGCCCCATTTCATGAACGGCCATGCGATATCACTGGGTGCAGTAGCTCTGCTGGTCGATGCATGTTGTTAGCAAATCGTTGGCATTTGTCGCATTTAGCTACAAAACCCTCGACCTCTTCTTCCATTTTGGGCCAATAGTACCCTACTCTAATTAGGGTTTTGACTAAGGATCTTGCTCCTGCATGATTTCCACAGTTCCCTTCATGGATTTCCCTCATCACGAATTCTGTTTGATGGGTATGAGGTTACAACAGTGATTGGATGACATTGAAAATATGGTCTTAACTTTCTAGCGGCCATAATTACAGCTAAAGCAAGTTTTTCTAGATGTGGGTATCTAGTTTCAGCATTCAACAAAGACTTACTCACATAGTAAATTGGTGATTGTTTACCTTTGTCTTCACATATCAGTACTGCACTTACGACAATTTCTGCAGTGGCAAGATAAACATACAACCTTTCCCCCTCTTTTGGCTTTGATAGCAGCGGGGTTTTTGACAGGTAGGCCTTCAGATCCTTGAGAGCCTGTTGACATTCCTCAGTCCATTCGAACTGATTCTGCTTTTTAATAACTAAAAAGAACTTAAAACTTTTCTCCAAGGACCTCGAAATAAATCATTCCAGGGCTGCGATTCTGCTTGTTAGTCTTTGAACTTCTTTTTTATTTGTAAGTATATTAGGTATTTCCTTGATAGCTTTAATTTGAGCAGGATTTACTTCTATTCCTCTATTTGACACAAGAAAACCCAAAAACTTACCTGATTCTACGCCAAAGGCGCATTTTTCTGGATTTAGTTTCATATTATACATGCGTAAAATTTCGAAGGTATTTGAAAGATGATGGAAATGTTCTTCAGCTTGTGTTGATTTCACCAGCATGTCATCGTGTAAACTTCCATCGGTTTTCCCAGATGTTCCTGGAACACCTTGTTCACAAGCCTTTGGTACGTGGCTCCAGCATTATTCAGGCCAAAAGGCATGACTTTGTAGCAATAAGTCCCCCCTGTTTGTGATAAAGGAAGTTTTTTCCTCGTCTGAGGGATCCATTTTGATCAGATTATAACCAGAGTATGCATCTAGAAAGCTTAACAATTCATGACCTACAGTGGCATCAATCATTTGTTATATGCGCGGCAATGTAAATGAATCTTTAGGGCGTGTTTTATTTAAATCCGTATAATCTACGCATACTCTCAGTTTACCATTCTTTTTGGGCACCACCACAGTATGGGCTAACCAATTAGGGTACTTTACCTCACGTACTGAACCAATTTGTAAGATTTTTTGTACCTCTTCGTCAATCACTTGGTTCTTGAATTGTCCCTGCTTTCTTTTCTTTTGCTTGCAGGTACGAAGGATGGATCTTCATTTATCTTATGATTCATCACTTCCGGGAGATACCTGTCATGTCTAAATGGAACCATGCAAAGCAATCTACATTAGCTTTTAAATAATCAATTAACTTACCTTTTCGGTTGGGGCTTAGCCTCGTGCCTATGTAACTTTCTGTTCAGGCTTTTGTTCCGACAATGGAATAACTTCGAGATATTTCGTGGTTGTTTTGATGTGTTCGCCTTCTTCTGGCTCTTGAATGACATCAGGTCTGGAATTCGTGTCTGCATGGTTTGATACACCTCTCGTGGTGACTTGGTTCACCTTCTTCTGCACCTATTTGAACAACAATTTCTACTGTACATGTCTGATTAATAGTTGCTTTCGTACATGTTTGAACAACTGTTGTTTCCGTACCTGTTTGAACGAACCTTTTATCTGTTGATTTCTCTGCCTCTTCGTTTTTGTTAGAGTATGCTACGGAAGTTATATTCCTTGAGGTTTACTGATCGCCTCGAATCTGTTGAATTCCCCATTCGGAAGGGAACTTAATTACCTGATGTAAGGTAGATGGAACAACTTTCATGTCATGGATCCATGGTCTCTCCATGATTACATTATAGGCCATGTCAGTATCAATGAATTGGAATCTAGTATTTTTTATTACTCCCTCCGCATAGGTGCTAAGCTCAATTTCCCATTTTGTTATGACCGTAGAGTTGTCAAACCCAGATAAGGATCGAGCTTTTGGGATTACATGATCCTCCATTAGCATTTCTTCCACAGCTCTCGACAAAATGATGTTGACTTAGCTACCTGGATCGATCAACACTCTTTTTACGTTAGTTTCATGTATAAGTAGGGATATTACCAGTGTGTCGTTTTATGGAAGCATTAATCCATTGATATCTACATCATCGAATGATATACTATCTGCTTCCAAGTCTTCACGAATCCACTTCCCGTGTGTAATTGTGAATTTTGTGGTTCTTTTGCAGATTACTCTGTTCACCTTCTCACCTCCATGTATCACGTTGACCGTTCGTTTTGGAGATGGTGGTTTTGGGGGCTCCTGCTTGTTCTTTCATATATGCCTACTTACCTTTTTCACTAAATAATTCTGTTAGATAGACCTGTTTTAATAATTGTTCTACCTCACCTTGCAAAAATATGCAATCTGAAGTTTTGTGTCCATGATCGTTATGGAATTCACACCAGAAGTCTAGATTCCATCTATTTGGGTTTGACCTCATTTCTTTGGGCCATCAGACTTTATCGCCCATATTTCTCAGTACTGTGATTAATTCAGAAGTACTTACATTGAAGTTGTGGTCTCCAACTCTTGTACTACCTCTGCTTCATTTATCGCGATCCTTTCTGGATCTTGATGAAGATGAGCCCGTATCTCTGTTTGATGGTCTATATTTTGACCGGGCGTTTTCAAACCTGGGACGATTTTCTCGTCCCGAAGGTCCCATATAAGGGTTGTACCTATTTTTACATGTTCTCCTCTCTGTTCGGAGTGTCTGGAACTAGTGCGATCTTCATCCCTTGATTGGGCGATGGTGTCCTCTTCTATACGTAACTTGGTACTATACCTGTTATAGACATCGTTCCAAGTCGTAGCTGGGAATTCTCTAAGGATTTTCTTGAGTCTTCAAGTCGCTTCTCAGCTTTTATCATTTAAATTGCTTGTAAATGCCATGGCAGCCCAATTGTCAGGTACCCTTGGTAACAACATCCTTTCTCGTTGAAACCTGTCTACAAATTCACGAAGTAGCTCCGTGTCTCCTTCTTTTATTTTAAATATGTCCTCCATTCTTTTTTCGACTTTTTGAGCACCGGAATGCACTTTTATAAAAGAATCTGCAAGCTCAGCAAAAGAATCAATAGAATTTTCAGGGATAAGAGAATACAAGGTTAATGCTCCTTGGTAAGTGTTTCTCCAAACTTCTTAACCAAGACTGACTCAATTTCTTGCTGTGTCAAGTCATTGCCCTTCACTCCGGTGGTAAAAGCAGTCACATGGTCGTGTGGGTCAGTTGTCTCGTCATATTTAGGAACATCAGGAATTTTGAATTTCTTGGGAATAGGCAGGGGCGCTGCACTTGGCTTCCAAGGTTGTTGAGAATATCTATCAACGTCAATGCCTTTGATAACAGGTGGTACTCCATGAATTTGTTCGATTCGATCATTTTGTTCCTTCAACTGTTTCTGTAAGGTTAGTAATAAAGATTGTAACTCTGGGTTATTGGACATATCTGGTCTTGTTTCGAGGGATTCGTTTAGAGAGCCTCCGCTTTCTGGGTTTGCTAACCCAGATTGTGTTGCGTTGTTGTTAGGAGGTGGCGCAGGTGATGCAACTGGTAATCCTCTCATAAAAGCTTGTAGAGATTGAGTCACGTATTCACCAACCATTTGCTTCACCTGATCTTGTTCTCATCTTTGTTCATTTGCGTTGTTGTTATTTTTTTGAGCCGTGGATCGATCTGGGGAATTCTCCCTTGAGCCCCGTGGGGTTCCTAAAGGTGATGGAATTGGAGTTCCAATTCTCTGTTGATTATTGTCATTGGCATTCGACATAATTCAAAGAATGTAATTTGAAAGTAAACAGAGATTATAAGATTTCCCGGTAACGGAAATAATTTGTTTAACTAAAGTGTTGGATTCTTTGCTTAAAGCTATTTTAAGAAGAACACGGGTTTCTGATAACCAAAGAATAAACTAGTAATTGTAAATAAACTTGTAAATGGAAAGCAATAAAGTGCATAAAAAGTAAGTGTATTGCAGTAGTAGTTCGAATGTGTCTTACAAGTTATATTTTACTCCCTTAAATAGGTAATTTCTTAATATAACGTCTATCATTTTCAGTGATTGAGCATTAATGCATAATAATGGCATTAATGTAACATTACAATGATTAACCGTAACTGTTGCGTGAAGGTCGTGTAACGTCTGACTCCTTAATTGAAGATCTTCGAATTTGCCCTTTATTCTGCCCGGATTCACTCTGACCGTGTCTCTTCATCTTCTCAATCAGGTTGAGACTCCCGTAGCTAATTACCCTGTGGGTGTGCTATTCCGTGCCTCTTTCCCCATACCTTCATAGAGTCCTGTCAAGTTGTTTTGTTTTCATTACTCCACATAGACTTCTGAGTCACCACATTTTTTACACATGTGAATCTCTTATTTACCAATACAGATATTTATTATTCATAATAACTTTATTCAACTGCCGGTAGTCTATACACATCCTCATCGACCCATCCTTCTTCTTCACAAACAAAATTGGTGCACCCCTAGGCGAGACACTGGGTCTAATAAAACTCTTGTCAAGCAAGTCTTGCAACTGCTCTTTCAATTCTTTCCATTTTGGTGGGGCCATCTGATATGGAGGAATGGAAATGGGCTGAGTTCCCGGAGCCACATTAATAAAAAATAAATATCCCTGTCGAGTGGCATCCCCGGCAGGTCTGCAGGAAACACCTCGGGAAACTCACGAACGATAGGCACCGAATATATAGAGGGAACCTCAGCCTCAGAGTCACGAATATGAGCTAAATAATCCAAACACCTCTTTTCAACCATACAACAACCCTTGACATAAGAAATCACTTTGCTGGGAGAATGACCATGAGTCCCTTTCCACTCTAATCGAGGCAACCCTGACAAGGCTAAAGTTATTGTCTTGGCGTGATATCCCAGAACGACATAATACAGTGAAAACCAATCCATTCCCAATATAACATATAAATTGACCATGTCAAGACTATTACACACGAACGATACGCACGAACGATACACACCATGTACTTGAGGGTTATCAAGACCCTCAATGACAATTACACACGAACGATACTCTACAACAATAGTATCCCTTACCGGCATAGATATATAAATAGGAACACTCAAGGAATCACGGGGCACAACAAAATACGAGGCAAAAATAGGATTAAACATAAGAATAAGTAGACCCCGGATCAAACAAAACTGAAGCAGCTCTATTGCAAACTGAAATGATACCTGTGATAACAGCATCGCAGGACTCCCCCTCAAGCCTGGCTGGAAATGCATATAATCGGGGCTGGGCTCCACTACCCTGAACTAAGTCTCCATGAGGACCTCAACCTCTAGCGAGCTGGCCTACCCCTCTAGCGGCCCGACCTCCACCTCTAACAACCTGACCCCTACCTCTGGTTACTTGTCCCCTACCCTTGGCTGGTTGGGCAGGTGATGCTGGAGATGGTACCGTGACTATAGCACGATAACCCTGATACTAAAGCTGATTACCTGCATATTTCGGACAAGTCCCTCGAACATGCCCATATTCACCACACTCAAAACATCCCTCCTAATATGAGGACTGACCCTCACGAACCGACTGACCTCGATAATAACTCCGCAGATAAGGTGCTCTAATAGGAGCTGAAGCAACATTGTAGACTGGCTGAGCAGAAGGAGGCGTATAAGAACCACAACCACCTGAAGTACCATGTGAAACTTGAAGTGCTGAGTGAAATGGCCTGGAAGACTGGCCTCTACTAAATGAAATCCTGCCTACAGATGAGGCATCACTGAATCCACCTGAATGGCGAGGTCTCTTGTCTGACCCCTCACCTCCTATCCCAAGAATCGACTCAACCCTCATAGCTACATTAGCCGCATACTGAAAAGAACTCCCGGTCCCTGTCTCCTTATCCATCTACAACATGATGGGCTGAGCAAGGCCCTCAATAAACCGTATGACCCTCCCTCTCTTTGTGCGCAACAAAGGAACGGCGTGCCTAGACAAATCCACAAAACAATTCCCATACTGGGTGACAGTCATGCTGCCCTACTGAAGTCGCTCAAACTGACGACGCTTCTCCTCTCGAGTAGTAACAGGAAAGAACTTCTCCAAAAATAGATGAGAAAACTTATCCCAAATCAAAGCAGGCGACCCAACTGGTCTAGTCAACAAGTAATCCCTCCACTATTTCTTGGCGAAACCAGTCATCTGAAAAGCAGCGAAATCGACTCCATTGGTCTCCAAAATACCCATATTACGCAAAAGCTCATGACAACTATCCAGATATTCCATGGGATCCTCTGAAGTATCACCACTGAAATGAACAGGAAATAACTTAATGAAGTTGTCCAACCTCCACAAGGAATCGGTGGACATAGCTAGGGCTGTTCATTTGGATAAGATATTCAAAATCCAAGTCGATCCATTCAATTTCGGATTTCGGGTTTCGGATTGGATTGGATTTCGGATTGTGCTTATTAAAATTTTGGATTGGTATATTTTAATCCAATCCGATCCGAAATCCAAAATTATTAGGAAATGTATAAATACTAAATTTTAATTCCGTATAGTCAGTACTTCGTTTACATCTTCCTCCAGGTTATTACCTTTACAATTGCTAAATTTAGCTATATTGGCACCATAGTACTCTCATAATTGTATAAACGTGAACTTTTCTTAATGCATTGCCTCTTTTACAAAGAAAATATACATATTAGTTTGCAACTTTGACACATAATAACGATCCGATCCAAACTTTAAAATACGAATCTGATGCGATATAATTCGGATCGAATTCGGATTGCATTTTCTAGAATCCAAAATCCGAATCCGAAATATGCTTAATCCGATCCGATCCGATCCGTGCACAGCCCTAGACATAGCTGCCCCATCAACAGGTGGCACTGTAGCAACTGTATAAATTATCTCAACTGGATTAGCCGTTGGGGTCTGAACCTGAGGAGTGGTCTGATCAGGAGTATGAGTAACAGGAGCCTGAATCGCTTATTCAGCCTGAGATGTGGTCGCTGCCACGGGGAACGTGTCGGTCTGGGCCACACTCTCCATGATGCCTACTAACAAAACCAAAGCATCCTGAAACACTGGGGTGGCAATAAACCCCTCTATGCTCGTGAATTGTGAGACCTAAGCAACATAGTGCTCTGATACCAACTTGTCACGACCCAAATTCCCAACTTTAGGGATCATGATGGCGCCTAACACTACATTTGCTAGGCAAGACAATGTTAGAACTTGTTTGTTTAATTTCCATTAAAGTCTATTTAATTATAATAGAACAATTCAAAAATAAACTAAAATTTATTACTTCCATGGGATCAATCCACGAATAAAATAATAAATGGATAATTAAGTCGAGCCACTACTAAATATATAACTATAAGACTACCACAGGGTCTGGTGTCATAATTCAAGAACCACTAAGAATACTATAAATAATGGGCTGAAAGAAATAATGTAACTGTTCTGAGTGCAATAAAACAATATCCATAAAAATAAGAGAAGACGCTAGGAATCTACGAATGCCAGCAAATCTACCTCGTCTCCGAATGGATGATGTCGGCTACTAAGATCTCCTAACGCTAGCCGGTACCTGGATCTGCACAAAAGACTGCAGAGTGTAGTATCTGTACAACCGACCCCATGTACTGAGTAAGTGTCGAGCCTAACCTTGATGAAGTAGTGAAGAGGCTAAGGCGGGCCGATGTATGTATGTATGTATATATATATATATATATATATATATATATATATATATATATATATATATATAGATATATATATATAACAAAGCAAGAAAACAGTTCTAAAAAAACAAGAAAATTAAACTGTAACAATAAATAAAATAACTCAGTTGTCTTTTTCAGGCCTCAGTTGTAACTAAATTGTCACATAAATTTCCAAGATTCTAGATTTTGACTTTGAAAATAAAAGTAAGTGTAAAATACGTAAAATAGTACAGTAAAACGGTAATTTGTTTTTTCCAAATATTTACGTTTCTTGAAAAATCAGTAAAACATAGGTGTCCTCCTTATTGCTCCTTGTTGCGGCATGCAACATGCTCCCACCTGTCCACCCTTATTGCTCCGCCCTATATATATCACCCTTATTACACTTGTTGCGGCGTGCAACACGATCCCATATGTTCACCTTTATCACTCCTTGTTGTGGCGTGCAACCCGCTCCCACAAGACATATCATATCAATTTATTTATTCGTGAAAACTTTCATAAACTGGCCAAGCCTTTCACAACACTTTTGTCTCAACAATTATAAATAGGAAATGGTATAACTCACAAACTTCATCAATAACATTTAATAATAAAATCAACCAGAACATATGTAAAATTCGTAACTTTCACACCTCCTTTTTACTACCCCCTGGATTAATGAAGGGGTAATAAGGACGTTGTTTCACTTTAAGTTACATTATTCAGATTTGAGATTTATTTTAGTTTTTTTAGAGTCGCCACCCGAATTTTTGACGATGTTCCGGGACACCGTTTATTTTGAAAATCCCAAACCGAGAAATTTTGACACTGGTTTATTTTGTCTGCGGCCAAAAATCCGAGAAGGTGCTAGGGTTCCCGAGTCCCGTGGTTCTAGCACGATCGCTTACTATTAATATTTGGCCTAAATTATCTGATTGTTTACGTGTTTTAGCCTATTGTGCATTTAGCCTTTTTAACCTTAACAGCTTTTAGTGTTTATGGATTTATCTTGAAACAAGTCACGATGTCATGCACTTGTTTATTTTTGAAGACGTTATAGCTGCGCCACATGAAATGCACCTGCAATTACAACATGCCACTTTTAATATTGTTTCGGGTTAGAGTCGGGGACATGAGTTGCCACACCCGGGTGTAGATTACATAATCATGACTATGGTCACGATGATTTAATTGCTTATCTGAAGCAAAATCATTTTTTTCATAAGTTATTTATCTTCCTGAGGTTTGAAATTGTTATGAGGCCATGAACTATGGAAATAATTTTGTGGACAAAGTATACTATTTACTAAGCTAATGGTTTGTTTCAACTCAACACTTTACGGCCAAATTACTTAAAATAGGTATCGATATAACTCGTGAATCAATCACACATAGTGAGCAAACCAGATGGACCCAATAAATGGAATAACAATAAAAGACATATGACCGGATAAAAAGTGAAAAGATCTGAACGAGATGAATTCTATACAAGAGACTAATCTCTAATTCTTCTGATTAAGAAAAGAGACCGACATTTTGCAACATAGAAAAATTTCATATTAATAAAAAGTGCTCATCAAATAATGTATCCACCCTTTATTAATTGATTACCATATGACATGTAATCATAGTAACTTTCACCTTACTCACTATCATGATTTCAATATACATTTACATGATGAAGAACGGAGTCATAAGAAATCAATCAGCATAAGCTCACGCCAAGTAGTCAATAACTATCATGGTGGCCTAAATCCAATTGATTAAACTATTTTCAATTAGTTGTATAGACAAAGTTTTTGCAGAATAAGTCGTTTTAAAGCATTTTGCCCATGCTCTGTTTTTTGCTCTAAAACTCTTCTATCCAATTTTAGTTAGTAAATTCAACAAATTATACTAGTTCACAAATCTGTACACTAACAAGATTCTAAGTAGTAGCACATCGCAAAAATTCGCACAAAGCACCTAAATTGCACAAAAAACACTAATTCAAAATTAATTGGACTAAAACAAGAAATGAACCTCAAACTTTGAACCATGAACCTTACACCCAATCATTACAATAATGACCAGTTTGCACAACCAGCCAAAATCCAGCAACTCGGATACAACCAACAATCAGGTTCCCATTTTTGACCGAATTATATTCATTGTTTGGAATTAAACCCATATCAAACAAATGCACGCAATAACAACAGATGAACGAAATAACAAAATGATTTCACACTCACTGCTTGGAATCAGATCTAGACGAATAAAGACTAGCAATAACAATTCATGAACCAAATAACATCATGATTGATTAATGAAACCAGGTATCCAGAGTACTTTTGTGATGAACATACCTCTCTACTCAAGCACTAAACTTAGAAGAAGAAAGAGGCCAAATACATGCCATGAACCTGTTAATTGAAACTAAGCAGAATCGACAGCGGACCACCATACGGCAAACGCCGAATTGAGCTGTGATAGCTTGTAGAAATTCAAGGAGAAAAGAAATCCATCTATGAAATCATTTTTTTTCTTCAAATCTTTATCGAAAAATCCAGTTTCTTTCTATTTATTTCCAGCTTTTGATTTTCAGATCTTTGGCCAAAGAAAAACAAATTGTTTCAACTGGGTTTGGGTGGTTTTTTCCGGTATAAAAAAGGCTGTTCTACGGAGGTTCGAACGCTACCTTTGGGTGGTGTTTTGGCTGATCTTGGTGAAGCAAGGGGTGGGGGTCGACAGCGGCTAATGGTGGTGTCGAAGTAGAGGGAGGTTGTTGTCCGTGTGTCTGTCGCCGGTGAGGTGAGTGAGCTGGGGGCTGGTTAGGTCAGTGTGTTTGGAGAGGGGTGTATTTGGAGAGGAAGATGGGTCTGTTTTTAGGAGGAGCTGAAGAGAGGTCTCCTCCCAGATGAGGAAACGACGCTTCGAGGGGGATAGAGATTAGGTGCTCCTCCTTTTTTAGGTTTAGGTTATGTTTTAATAAGGGGGAAAAGGGTCGGGTAAGCGGGTCGCAGGTTCTGAACCGGTGGGTTTGGGGCGGAATTTGGGATACTGGGTCACTGGTTTTGGCCCAATTTGGACATCCCTCTTTTCTCATTCTTTTAGCCGCTTTAGGCTCAAATTTTAATTTAAATCCCATTTTTGGCTAGCCTATTTATTTACTTACCTAATTGATGGACTAATGCAACTAATTAATTAACCTACGTATGTAATTTTGATTTTTAGAAGATGCATTTAACAATGTAACTAAATCCTAAAAATGCAGTTTAAAATCTAACATGCTATGAAATCAAGGTTCGAATATTTTTATGATTTTTCATGATTTTTAAAACTATTAAACATGCATGAAATGCAGCTAGATAAAGAAAAAATCCTAAAAATTATTTTTGATTATTTTTAGGAGTCCATGCGGTGCAAACATTGGGTGTTCACAGCTGCCCCTCTTTGCTCGAGAACATGAAGAGTTTTCGGGAAAAGATAAAGTGAGCAATTACGAGCAATTTTTTCCCGTTTGGTACTCCATTTGGAAGCATTTTGAAAAAGGTTTGACCGAACCTTTCTTCACAGGTTGCCTACATATCCTTGGCTATAAAGGAATCAGGTTTGTGTAGTTATTGAAGTTTTGGTAGTTGGGACTACCGGGAAGCTGTGATTTCACTGTTGTTACTACTGCTTACTGCTTGCATCTTGCTGAGCTCCTTATTACACCAAAACAAAAATGAAAAGGACTAAACTAGCCTATCAGCTACGAGTTAGAAAATTCCTATCTACAAGTCTTCTGAAGCTTGATCTTGAGTCTTGGTTGCTTCTCCACGCAGACTCTGATCTGAATCTTGATGCTTGTTAGCTGTATGTGCTGGTTCAATCTTCTTTATCTTTTCGGATCAAGAAAGGGCATGCATAGCTTGTGACTTCGATCTGTCTTGAGTAGTCTACATCGTTTTCGCTTCTGCACCTTGGGTTTGGTCTTGTCTTTTCTTCTTTTCTTTATTATGAATTGAGACATCTTCTTTTGGTCGTCTTGAATCCATTGTCCTAAAAATGCAATCTACACAAAAGCAAAAAGCAAACAGACGAAAGTTTCTTCCCCAATTTTTACTAGGAAAATTTCGTGAGTTATTGTAAGGAAATCTATACTACTTTATTATTGAAAGCGGTGAAAAGCTGGGAACAGTGCAACTGGAGTTATTGTACACTAGGGAGTGGATACCCTATGCCCAAAGGTAAAATCAACTAGGGGTTGGAGACCATATGTTGGAAGAGATCGACTAGGTTATGCTGTCGTCAAGAAAAGATCACCGGGTTATGCCGGTGTCTGGGGAGGATCGGCGGGTTATGCCATTGTCAAGAAAGAAATCACCAGGTTATGCTAGTGTCGGAGAAGGTCAACAGGTTATGTTGTTGCCAGAAAAAGAGATCAATGGGTTATGCCAGTGTCAGGAAATGATCAACAGGTTATGCTGTTGTCAAGAAATGATCATCAGGTTATGCCGGTGTCTGTAAAGGTCAACAGGTTATGCTATTGCCTGGGGAAAAAGAGATCACTGGGTTATGCCAATGTCAGGAGATGATCAACAGGTTATGCTGTTGTCAGAAAGATCACCAGGTTATGCCGGTGTCTAGAATGGTCAACATGTTATGTTATTGCCTGGGGAAAAAGGAGATCACTGGGTTATGCCAGTGTCAGGAGATGATCAACAGGTTATGCTGTTGTCAGAAAGATCACCAGGTTATGCCGGTGTCTAGAAAGGTTTAATAGGTTATGCTGTTGCCTGGGGAAAACAGATCACTAGGTTATGCCAGTTTCTGAAAACGATCAACATGTTATGATGTTGTCAAGAAAAGATCACCAGGTTATGCCGGTGTCTAGAATGGTCAACATGTTATGTTATTGCCTGGGGAAAAAGGAGATCACTGGGTTATGCCAGTGTCAGGAGATGATCAACAGGTTATGTTGTTGTCAGAAAGATCACCAGGTTATGCCGGTGTCTAGAAAGGTTTAATAGGTTATGCTGTTGCCTGGGGAAAAAGGAGATCACTGGGTTATGCCAGTGTCAGGAGATGATCAACAGGTTATGTTGTTGTCAGAAAGATCACCAGGTTATGCCGGTGTCTGAAAAGGTCAATAGGTTATGATGTTTCCTAGGGAAAAGAGATCACCGGGTTATGCCAGTTTCTTGAAACGATCAACAGGTTATGTTGTTGTCAAGAAAAGATCACCAGGTTATGCCGGTGTCAGGAAAGGTCAACAGGTTATGCTGTTGCCTGGGGAAAAAGGAGATCACTGGGTTATGCCAGTGTCAGGACATGATCAACAGGTTATGCTGTTTTCAGAAAGATCACCAGGTTATGCCGGTGTCTGCTAGGGAGTGGGATCCTATATTGGAAAAAATCATCGGGTTATGCCGGCATCAACTAGGGAGTGGAGACACTATGTTGGCATCAACTAAGGACTGAGATATCCTAGGTTGGCATCGAGTTATGTCGGCATCAGATTATGCTGGCATCAACTAGGGAATGGAGACCCTATGTTGGCATCAACTAAGGAATGGGATATCCTAGGTTGGCATCGAGTTATGTCGGCATCATCTTATACTTGGATCAACTAGGGAATGGAGACCCTATGTTGGCATCAACTAAGGAATGGGATATCCTAGGTTGGCATCGAGTTATGTCGGCATCATCTTATACTTGGATCAACTAGGGAATGGAGACCCTATGTTGGCATCAACTAAGGAATGTGATATCCTAGGTTGGCATCGAGTTATGTCGGCATCAGCTTATGCTAGCATCAACTAGGGAATGGAGACCCTATGTTGGCATCAACCAAAGAATTGAATATCCTATGTTGGCATCAAGTTATGTCGGCATCAGGTTATGCTGGAATCTACTAGGGAATGGAGACCCTATGTTGGAATCAACTAAGGAATGAAATATCCTATGTTGGAAAAGGTGTAGCTAGGGATTGGAGGCCCTATACTACTTAAGGTTTGAATTGTTTTCAACATCATTTTTCTTCTTTTCTTTTCTTTTCATTTTATTTTGAGTGAATGCGGGAAAGAATTTTGGAGAAAACTTCCCTTTTTGGAGTTGTTGTTGCAAAACGACTTCTAGCTCTTGCGCCTTTTCTTTTGGTTACACTTGCATTTTGCGAGGTTGCTTTTGAATTACACCTGTTTCCTTCAAATAAAGAACAATTGTCAGTTTGAATTGGTGCTTGGTTTTGCGGCCTTGATTATTTCAACTTGCTTGATCTTGGCCCCTTTGATGAATATTTCAACTTCTTGCTTGCTTGCTGGGGATTGGGTTTCATCTCTAATCCCAGGGACCTTGGCTTTCCGTATTTTACCATGGCGATCGGTCACGTGGGACCCAATATTTTTTTTTAGCCTTTGTAGGCCTTTCACTTGCTTTTTTTTGGAATTCCAGAGTATCGGGGGGCGTTTTGGCCCCTCAAATTCTGCTGCAACGATTAGTTGCAGGACTTAACCTTTCCAACTTTATTTTTCCTTTATTGGCCTTTCATTTCTGACTTTGCTTCCAACTCTAACTTTAGGGCATTTGGAATATTTCGACTTTTCAAACCTTGCCGAGATGGTTAGCCACGTGGGACTCAACCTTTCACTTCACTAGCCTTTATTGGCCCTTCAACTTGATTTTCCCTATCAAGGGTTTTGAGTTGTAAGCATCGGCCGATGTGGCCAACCGAGATCGACTCGATGCCCCTGACGAGGATGGGTGCCTTTTGCATATTAGCCCGTGTCAAATGAGAGCCTTGTAAATCAGTCTTGTCATCCTTTCTTTGCCTTAGTTTTGGAATAGAGTTAGACCGAAAGGGATTCAAAAGAAAAATAAATGACAGAATGGACAATGAATTTAAACAAGAGGTGTCCGTTTCGGGGAAAGGAAAGAAGGACTTATCCGGAGTGCATGCGGACTTCAATGAATATGACATGCCTTTTGGACTGGATGCCTAACCCGTGTAAACCGTCCGACTCTCAGAAATTCATCACAACTATTTCTTCGAGATTGAGAAACCTTGCCCCGGACTGTTTCCATGTCAGTGATCAATTATCCTCTTTTTGATCAGTGGTGCCCTTTGCGAGTTTTCACCGACTAACCTCTCTCATTTCTCTTCTTACCGTCGTCTCATGGTGCCCGTGTGGGTTTTCACTTATGAGACTCTCTCATTTTCATTTCTCTTCGTATCGTCGCCTCACGGAGCCCGTGTGGGTTTTCACCGATAAGACTCTCTCATTTCAATTTCTCTCATTTGCTTATATTATATCAAAACAACTGTATCCTCCAATTTGGGACATCTTTGCCGATTGATCGGAAGGACTTGAACAAGATTTGGGGTAAAAGTAATTTGGACCGAATTACAACTTTGGAACCTTTCAGGTGATACCGTCGCCGAACCATTATAACTTCTTCCCCAGTTTCATTTTGGAGGAATTTGGATTTTTATTTTGGTGTGACTGAACCCCAGTGAGAGGCTGCGTACGTATCCTTTCAGAATCAAGTCAGACGTAGTTCAGAGAAATATTTGTTTTCGTTTTGATTTTTGTTTTGTTTTTCCTCTGTTTTGTTTTGTTTTCTCTTTCTTTTGCTTTCCTTGTTCTCTTTTTCTTTTCATTTTTATTTTTTTTGTTGCTCTTTTTTTCTCTCTTTTTTTCTTTTTTTTTCAACAACATTTTCACGTTCCAAAGAGGGTAATCAAAGGAAGGTAACCGACTCAAAAGATGGCAAAAAGGGATATAGTGTTTGGGTAGTGAGAATGAAAGCCTTCGTCATCTCAACCGGAGAACATTTAATACTATATGGAGGATCAAACATAGTACCTTTTGACTGCACCTGCGTTGACAGTTGTTTCAGGGACATTTTCTTCGACGTATCCCAAGTACAAACACACTCTTTTGGCAGTACTCTCGTAATAATGTATGGACCTTTTCCGACCTGAACCAAGTTCCTTTGGCTGTTCTGATTCATTGTTTTATTTCCTTGTCCTAACTTCATTTGCATTCTGATCATTGATTCATTATTTCGAGGTCTGACAGCGCTTTGGGATCTTTTGATTGCATCTGCGTTGACAATTGTTTCAGGGACATTTCCTTCGATGTACTCCAAGTATAAACACATTCTTTTGGTAGTACTCTCGCAGTAATGTATGGACTTTTTCCGATCTGAATCAATCTTCCTTTGGTTATCCTAATTGTTTTATTTCCTTGATCTAACTTCATTTGCATTCTGACTCTTGATTCATTATTTTGAAGTCTGACAACGTTTTAAGATCTGGGCATGAAGTCCGCAGGCATGTCATGTTACTGAAATCTGCATTTAAACAGAACTGAAAATAGCATAAGAAAAAAGAGACAAGATTAAGAAAAGAGACATTTTTGGAAAATGAAATATTAATTCCATTTGATTTTTGATTTATTTTTATTGTTTTTTTTTAATTTAAAGATAGAAGGGTTTACATCGTAAATTAAGACAATAAAGTGAAACATCCGGATAACACCCTGAGATAATCCAAACGCAGAAAGGATAGCAAGACTAGCTACCGAGACTCCCATCTGATGGGGGGAGCTTTCAGGCTTGGAGACCGTTTTTCAGCTTTTCTTTTATCTCGGCAATGGATGAAATGGCCTTCAGTGCCGGATCAAATTCTTCATCTTTACAAATCACTCCGACTACCGGCCAAGTGTGAGCAGGGAGGGGATCGTTCATCACATTAGGGTCTTCTTCATCCCTAAGCATTATTGCCTGGACCTCGATGAGATCTTCCACTGCTCTTTTGAGACTCCAACAATCTTCAGTATCATTCCCCACTGCTCCAGAGTGGTATTCACATCTAGCATCAGCCCGGTGCGAGGGGGACTCGGGGATCGGCCGATTTGGGTCCACTGGATGCAGCAGACCTGTCCTGGCCAACTTTTGGAACAAGCTAGAGTATGATTCACCAATAGGGGTGAACTGATTCTTTTGGAAAGGCTCTCTTGGGCAAGGATTGTATTGTGGAACATTTGGTTGGGGATTATATGGAGCTTGGTAAGGATGGGCATTTCTGGGAAGTGGAGCTCGGTTTTGGATATAATTTTGTTGTCGCGTATAAGATTGCACATTCATCACCGCATAGGGAGGCGGTGCCACGACATATGTTGCATCATCTTGACATGGATAATAGTGTTGTGGGACTTTAGGAAGCATATATGATTGGTTGAATTCCCTGTGGGTCTCCTTCGAGCTCGAAGTCATCATGGCTCCCTCTTCTATCACTTTTCTGTTCAACTAACCCCCTGACCCATTCTGAATGGCTTCTGATGCATCCTTAAGAGTACCTTGACTCAAAATTCGGCCCGTTTCTAAAACATTTTCGACCATCTCCCCAATTTTGATAGCTTCAGCAAATGGTCCACCCATAGCAGACATCATGTTCTGGAAGTAGTCTGCCTCTTAGGCCTGTAGGAAGACCGTAACCATTTTTGCTTCATCCATTGGAGGCTTTACCCTGGCAGCTTGCTCACGCCATTTGACAGCATATTCACCAAAGCTTTCCACGATTTTCTTTTTCAAATTGGAAAAAGAATTCCTGTCGGGAGCAATGTCCACTTTATATTGGAACTGGCGGACAAAGTCTCGGGCCATATCGTCCCACACATGCCAATGAGTAATTTCTTGACTAATATACCATTCAGCAGCGATTTCGGTGAGGCTTTCTCCGAAATAGGCCATTTGTAACTCATCCTTTCCACCAGCATCCCTCAGCTTGTTACAATATCGTTTTAAGTGAGCTATCGGGTCTCCGTGCCCGTCATATTTTCCGAACTTTGGCATCTTGAAACCAACCGGCAAGTGAACATGTGGAAACATGCATATATCGGAGGAGGAGAGACTCTTCTGACCACTCAAACCTTATATGTTCTTTAAGCTTTGCTCTAAGCTTCTCATCTTTCAAACCATTTCTTCCTGCTAGAGATTTCTCATTGTTCTTTGCTGACCCATAGGATACTCATATTGTAGGTGTTGCGGGTAAGAGTTTGGCCTGGGCACTGTTGGATGTGTCGTAGTGGAGATTGGTGGTACAGTGAACATTGTTGGCGGTGCTCTTGAATCCAGGCTTGAGGGTAATCCAAAGAAGGCATTCCGGGGCATTTAGACGACATTAGGGGGTGCCCACATGGGATGAATGGGGGGCACAAGGGTTTTGGAAAGCCCATCTGAACCGGGAATCAACTCAGGAACACCAGGGATTACACTTGGCGGTTCCCTATTGTTAGACCAGGCGTCCCACATTTCCAACATGCGGCAACACAATATTTTGTTTTCTTCAGCAGTTCCTGATTCTAACTGCGGAATAGCCGATGACGGGCTATCCTCAGGACCGATGATTGGCAGATTACCGACGAAGGCCATCTCTACCTTTGGACTTGTGAAGGATGGGAAACCGGACTACCAACAAAACCAACAACCAGAACCTGGCTAATTTTCACACCAAACAACCTTGTTAGTTTTGAGACATTTAGCATATAGGAAATCGCATATTAGGATGCAATGCACCTAACAGTTAAACGCTTCTACCATGTGTTTGAACGGTTGCATGTTTCATCCTGGCCTTTAAATGTCCCTTTCAAATTTTATCTCTTCCTTTTTTTTCCATATGTCGATTTCTCTTCCTTTCTCTTTTTGTTATTTTCGTTCTTTGTTTTTCTCAGTTATTTTGTCACTCTATTTTCTTTTTTTGCTCTATTTTCCACTTTCTTTTCACTCTTTTCTTAATTTTTTTTTCTTTTTTTCGTATTTATTTATTTTTCACTCAATTTACTTATGCCTATGATCGAATCCTACGTGGATTGCCTACGTATCATGACGCCGCATGAATCAGATCTTGCGTAGTTCGGGAAGATTAGGAATGGAGTAAATAAACTAACTATACATTGTTTTTTATCTCTTTTTTTTTTTACTTTTATAACACTCATACATTTTTTTTTTCATTAACATTTTTTGAATCATGAAATAAAGGATTTAAAAGAAGAAGAGAATATTTTTGGCTTTTTAAAGGTTGTTTCCAAAATTTCAAAGAATAAAGACTTCTAAAGAGGAAAGAGATCATTTTTTTCTAGCAGTTAATAATATTCTCCGGTTCATTTCTATAGACTAGTCTTTCGGCAAGCGCATTGCACGTGCATACCGAATCATATTAAAATTTGAGTATTGCAAAATTAAATCTTTAGTATTCTTAGATAACAAGGAGCTCAGCCAATAATTTTCCAAAAATACTTTCATACACACTATAAGACAACTAGTTGCAATCCATGAATAAATATTCATAATGCTTGTAGTCTTGGTGGAAACTAGAACTGCAGAAACTTTACGGTTTTAACAGGTGTTTTAAAGTCTGTGTTGCGCCTTTGTGGAAAAAATGTTTTGTTCTTTTTTTGTTTTTTTTAAACTTAACATATAAGGACAGTATTCTATTCATTTCCATCAGAATCCTCATCAAAGAAGAACAAATAGGGAACTAAAGGGGCTTGTTCAACTCGTTCTCCTACCTCATCCTCCTCAATCGTTCCAGGAATTTTCCAACCCAAATATTGGATATAAAACACTATCAAAAGCATCAATAGTCAAAGAAGAAGCTAGAAACAGTTCTAACTCGTTCACAAATTGATCAGTTCGATCAGTTAGGAAAGGTCTTGCTGATTTAGACACCATGATTTTGAACTCTTCTTGCTTTGCTTGTGGAGTATCATTTATTTGCTTTGGCTCGTTTCTGAGTCACAGCCCGGACTTCTCTTATCAACCAGTTTATAAGCCAAGGATTAGGCTACAAATTCTAAATCTCAATTTCATTGAAATAGATAACAAAATATCAAAATAATTTCAGTATACTCATGCTCAGATGAAGTACATATTTCTATAACTAAATTCCAATCTCATCAACATTGAGTTTTTAATCTGACCCTTATGATATAACCCATCAAGAATGAATTTTAGTCTTTATTGACCATTTTCAGATTCAAATTTTGCATTTATATCAGATAAAACAGTTCAATCAACTGAATAAACTATAATGTAAGATGTTCAAACCTCAGGTTAAGAAACAAAAACCTATAAGTTGTTCAAATATATTGAGGTAAAATGTATTGTGCACAAAACAGTGCTACTAGTCATAGCTAAACTACAATCTCACCACGTGTTGTTCCCAAGTTGTCATTTCACAATTAACATTGGATATCTTCAGATAATACTTAACTGTAACTAAAAGATTTTCCATTAATGAGCTACACATTCCTTTCTTCAAATGTGAAAAATATTTTCATTTTCTTCAAATGCCATCTGCATAGTCAAAACTATAAATGTGTGTACATAGTCTCCTATTCAAGCAGTTAGAAACAGTTTGGTCAGGCTTTGAAGACCAGAAATAATGTAAGTAGCACGTGACATGCCAATCTTTGTTAGAACATGAGATTGTTCTAGAGAAAGTCAATCTTAAGTTAATATGTAGACTACAAACATAGAAATATTCAGTTTGCTCAAAGAGAATACCAATCATGAAGGTAGTGTTAGCTAATTCCAAAATTTACTTTACTGTAGGACTTACTCTTTTCTGTTGCACAAAATTATCAGATTTGACACTTTTCTATCTTCAGATTCATAGTGAGCAACCATCTAGTCAATCCACAATTTGAATGAATCTCAATGCATATAGTCAGTGATAAAACAGAATGAAGTATACTTCCTATGGCAGCATAAGATCAGGACAACTTCCTCTGGTTATTCATTTGTCCACTATGTCTCAATATCTCTCCGAGTTAGAACTATTTCATTTGATCTTGAATGTCATAACAGTTAAGCAATACAATTCACACAAGTATTCAGTCCTTTAAGTTAGAATTCAGGCTTAAAACTTGATCAGCTTCTCAAAACCTTTCATCGAATAGGCAGTAGGCAGTACGAATGCTATTAAACGATGCATAAAACTACTACAAGCAATCATTGTGGAATTCTAGTAGAAACTGAACCAATTTAGAACTACAACACAATTTAGCTAAACAGATGCAGTAAGGGATTGGAGCTTCAGCAACTCAATTTTCAGAAAATCAAGCAATAAGGAAGTCGAGTCGAATTCATGGACTAAACTCAGAACAATCGATTCGATGGTCAGTAGAAACTCGATTCTCTCCAAAATTTCATAAATTTTAAACTCAAGGAATCAAACCTGTACTTAGAGAAAATCCGAAGCTATGTTGTACAATTCAGTCTTAAACTTAATGAAATATTTCTGAGATTGTTTTGAAAAATTGTGGAAAATAAAAAGGTAAAAAGTATTTTTGTATTTTGATTTATCTCTTTTTTGAATGATGAAATATTTTTTGGGTTCTAATACTTTTATTCATTTTTTAATCTTTTGTTGGTTTGAAATTTCCTAAAAATACTCCTAAAGAAGGAATTAAAGCAAATTTTTTTTATTTAAAATTTGTAATATTGGGGGCCGGAACCGATGAGGCTTGCCTATGTATCTCATATCCGGTGAGAATCAGACCCGCGTAGTTCCGTCAGTTTTGACGGAATCGGGGAAACATGACTTTTGTGAACATTCATTTATTTTCTTTTTTTAGACAATGTTTCAGATTTCGAATACCTACCTCTCACTCTTATTTATTTTATTTTCCTTTTTTATTCTAGAAGCCGGTCAACATGCAAGCCGAAACAAAATAATGCACATATAGCAGGTAAGATGTATCAGGATGGTCCTTTATTTCAGGTTTATCTGTCTTAGATTGACACAACCCCTATGTTGAGTCCCCTAAGTCAAATGCACGTGATGCAAACAACGCACTTACTAGGGATCCGACATGAGGTTATGTCATTCTAAATTTGAATCCTGGGGTTTTGTTCTAGACCAGGCTTACCCAGCGGATAACTCGAGCAGAGGTCGGGGCAGCATACCGAGAATACAGAAGCTTCACCAGCTTTGCAATTTGTCTGTACCTCGTTTTAAAATTTGGATGACTCTAACAGAAAAGAAGTCACACGAAGTGCACACTTCCCAGATGATTTAGAAGACTCAGAGAGAAGAAGGGTTTCAGCACAGTTTATATGCAGTTCAGATAATATCAAAGCGGTAAAAAGCGATAATTAACACGTTAGGTTCAAACATGTAAAATCAAATAATAAAAGCCAAAATATAACAGTTATATAATCTCGAATTCTTAAACCCTGAACTAGAGATTCTGGGTATTTCTCCCCAGCAGAGTCGCCAGAGCTGTCACACCTCCTTTTTCTACCCCCTGGATACTTGAAGGGGTAATAAGGGAGTTTTCCACTTTAAGTGACATTATTCGGATTTGGGATTTATTTTAGTTTTTTTCATAGTCTCCACCCGAATTTCTGACGATGTTTCGGGACACCGTTTATTTTGAAAATCCCAAACCAAGGAATTTTGACTCTGTTTTATTTTGTCTGCGACCAATAATCCGAGTAAGGAATTCTCTTAACTCGGGAGAAGGTGTTAGGCATTCCCGAGTTCTGTGGTTCTAGCACGGTCGCTTACTATTAATATTTGGCCTAAATTATCTGATTGTTTACGTGTTTTAGCCTATTGTGCATTTAGCCTTTTTAACCTTTAACTTCTTTTAGTGTTTATGGATTTATCTTGAAACAAGTCACGATGGCGTGCACTTATTTAATATTGTTTCGGGTTAGAGTCGGGGACATGAGTTTCCATACACGAGTGTAGATTACATAATCATGACTATCACGATGATTTAAATGCATATCTGAAGCAAAACTATTATTTTTCATAAGTTATTTATCTTCCTAAGGTTTGATATTGTTATGAGGCCATGAACTATGAAAATAATTTTGTGGACCAAGTATACCATTTACTAAGCTAATGGTTTGTTTCAACTCAACACTTTACGGCCAAATTACTTAAAATAGGTATCGATATAACTCGTGAATCAATGGCACATAGTGAGCAAATCAGATGGACCCAATAATTAGAATAACAACAAAAGACATATGACCGGATAAAAAATGAAAAGATCTTAACATGATAAATTCTATACAAGAGACTAATCTCTAATGCTTCTGATTCAGCAAAGAGACCAACATTTTGCAACTTAGAAAAATTTTAATATTATTAAAAAGTGCTCATCAAATAATGCATCCACCCTTTATTAATTGATTTCCATATGACATGTAATCATAGTAACTTTTACCTTACTCACTATCATGATTTCAATATACATTTACATGATGAAGAACGGAGTCATTAGAAATCAATCAGCATAAGCTCACGCCAAGTAGTCAATAACTATCATGGTGTCCTAAATCCAATTGATTAAAGTGTTTTCAGTTAGTTGTATAGACAAATTTTTTGCAGAATAAGTCGTTTTAAAGCATTCTGCCCACGATCTGTTTTTAGCTCTAAAACTCTTCTATCCAATTCTAGTTAGTAAATTCAACAAATTATACTAGTTCACAAATCCGTACACTAACAAGATTCTAAGTAGCAGCACATCGCTAAAATTCGTACAAAGCATCTAAATTTCACAAAAACACTAATTCAAAACTAATAGGACTAAAGCAAGAAATGAACCTCAAACTTTGAACCATGAACCTTACACCCAATCTTTACAATAATGACCAGTTTGCACAAACACCCAAAATCCAGCAACTCGGAAACAACCAACAATCAGGTTCCCATTTTTGACCGAATTATATTCATTTTTTGGAATTAAACCCATATCAAACAAATGCACGCAATAACAACAGATGAACTAAATAACAAAATGATTTCACACTCACTATTTGGAATCAGATCTAGATGAATAAAGACCAGCAATAACAATTTATGAACCAAATAACATCATGATTGAGCAATGAAAACAGGTATCCAGAGTACTTTTGTGATGAACATACCTCTCTGCTCAAGCACTAAACTTAGAAGAAGAAAGAGGCCAAATACATGCCATGAACCTGTTAATTGAAACTCAGCAGAAGCAGAATCGACAGCAGACCAGCATACGACAAACGCCGAATTGAGCTTTGATAGCTTGTAGAAATTCAAGGAGAAACGAAATCCATATATGAAATCATTTTTTTTCTTAAGATCTTCATCAAAAAATCCAGTTTCTTTCTATTTAGTTCCACCTTTTGATTTTCAGATCTTTTGCCAAAGCAAAAACAAATTGTTTCAACTGGGTTTGGGTGGTAATTTTCGGTATAAAAAAAGGCTGTTCTACGGAGGTTCGAAAGCTGCCTTTGGGTGGTGTTTTGGTTGATCTTGGTGAAGCAAGGGGTGGGGGTCGACAGCGGCTAATGGTGGTGTCTAAGTAGAGGGAGGATGTTGTCCGTGTGTCTGTCGCCGGTGAGGTGAGAGACCTGGGGGCTGGTTAGGTCAGTGTGTTTGGAGAGGGGCCTATTTGGAGAGGAAGATAATTCTGGTTTTAGGAGATGAAGAGAGGTCTCCTCCCAGAGGAGGAAACGGCGCTTGGAGGGGGATAAAGATTAGGTCCTCCTCCTTCATTTAGGTTTAGGTTATGTTTTAATAGGGGGGAAAACGGGTCGGGTAAGCGGGTCGCGGGTTCTGGACCAATGGTTTTGGGGCGGAATTTGGGATACTGGGTCACTTGTTTTGGCCCAATTTGGACACCCCTCTTTTCTCATTCTTTTAGCCGCTTTAGGCTCAAATTTTAATTTAAATACTATTTTTGGCTAGCCTATTTATTTATTTAACCTAATTGATGGACTAATGCAACTAATTAATTAACTTACGAATGCAATTTTGATTTTTGGAAGATACATTTAACAATGTAACTAAATCCTAAAAATGCAGTTTAAAATCTAACATGCTATGAAATCAAGGTTCAAAATTTTTAATGGTTTTTCTTGATTTTTAAAGTTATAAAATATGCATGAAATGCAGCTAAATAAAGAAAAATTTCTAAAAATTATTTTTGATTATTTTTAGGAGTAAATTCTATGCGGTGCAAAAATTGGTTGTTAACAGTAACACTGTCATCCAGCTCAATCTTTATGTATCATAACCAATGTCACGACCCAAATTCCTACTCAGGTCGTGATGGCGCCCAACACCGAGGTCAAGCAAGCCAACACTAGTTACTAACGAAATTACTTAAACAAATGAGATGTCCAAATACTTATCCAGTTTTAATTTAAGCAGCCCTTAAATGAAAGTGAGGAAGTGAGGCAATGTAATTTAAAGTAACTCAAAAATCGTTTGCCAGCATAAAAACAGAGTAGTATAATACTAGTGAACCAACTACGTGTGCCAAGACCTAGTGTCACAAGCCCACAGGCGACTAGTGGAATATACAAAATAATCAAAATGAATGTACAACTGTCTGAAAGGGGTAGACAGAAATATCCCAAAGACAATAGGAACTCCACAGTGCTGCTGAGGAACGCCAGGAAAAGCAGCTCACCGTATAGTCGGGTCCAGATAGTACTCTCAATGACGGACACCGGAATAGTGACCAAGTGTAACAGCCTCAGAACCTGTACAATTAAGTACAAAAGTGTAGCATGAGTACATATAAACAAATATGTACCCAATGAGTATCCCATCTAAACTCGAAGAAGTAGTGACGAGAGGTAGACATGATTTAATAAATCTAAACAGTAATAACATTTATGGAAAGCAAGTAGACATGAAGCATCAGTATATAACGATAAAGATCTCCCTGCAAGGGCCAAGTAACAATATTTAGCAAAAAAAAATCACAAGTTTCATTCTCATAGAACAATTTAATTGGTAAGAATAATAATAAGACTCTCAATAGGCACATAGCATATAATATGCCGAGGCATACGGCCGAAGCGACGCAGAAATTTAAATGTGCATTGTCGAGGGTCGAGCGGCACGAACCATAGATGCATCTATTACCCCGCTCGCGAATCGATCATGCGACGCGGTTGACATAAGTATAAGGCTACCCGCTCACTAATTATACATGCGACACGGGTGCTCGTAGACATACACAGAATTATCAGGAAATTCAGGAATTTATCATGGATTATTATTAAATTCAGGGATTTAAACACTTAAACTTACTCATAGCTTCCGAAATTCTCATGTTAATTTCAAGGGTAATAAGCAATCAGGAACACAAGTAAGGATACACGTAAGGCACGTAGAGGCATGCTTGTGAAGTCCTAAATTCTACCCGACACAACAGAGTAGTAGCTACGCACGGACTCTCGTCGCTTTGCGCGTACGTAGCCCCACCAAACAAGGACAAACTCAATCGTTTACATTTACCTATGGGGACAATTCCCTCTTACAAGGTTGGAAAGGAGATTCACCTCGCGTAGAATCAATTTCCCGGTCAAGAACGCGCTCGAAACTCCCAATCTTACACCCGAGGAATCGAAACTAGTCAAATGATATATAAATACGTCAATGCATGCTCAAGGTATGAAAATTCTCCTACTTATTTAGTAAATTCACTATTCTTGAAGAAATTCTAAAATACACCACGGGCCCACATGCTCGGATTCTGGAAATGTTTGAAGATAACACTCACCCATAGCCTAAGGGTCATTAATATATAATTTTTATATGATTTCATGGTAGAAAAGTGGTGAAATTCCCTAAAGTACATCAACCCTAGGTTTTCACTCTAACCCTTTTGATTTCCACTATTAAAATGTTAATCTACCTAAGTTTTGGTGTAAAAATCTAACATTTAAATAGAATTTACTTATCTCTTAGTAGCTAGGTGGTGGAGAGTTCTTCCCAAGCTCTCAAGTCTTCAATGGTGGGGAAAAATGGAAGAAATGAAGGAAATCCCGTGTTTAAGTGAAAACACACTGCCTGGCCTACAGGGGTTTCGCACCTGCGGCTCGAGCACTGCACCTGCGGTCTCGCGCATGCGAGCTGGGGCTCGCACCTTCGGAGTTGGACGGGAAAGGTTGGGCCCGCACCTGTGGAGCTGGAGACCGCACCTGCGGAATTAAATCCGCACCTGCGAGTCTGGGACCGCAGGAGCGGTCCCGCACTTGCGGTCACACCAGATCAGGTGCACCAGCTGCATTTTTAGCTTGTTTTGGCCTCGTGTGGTTTTCGGGAGGCATCTGGGCCCACCGGAGTCCCCGTCCAATTATACCAACAAGTCCTAAATTATAATACGGACTAGCTCGAGCCTCCGAAACACCCGGAACAACGCTAAATCTCAAAATCACCCCTCAAAACCCCTAGGATCAAACTTAAGAATTTCTAAGTTCTGGAATTCGGTTTCAATGCGCCGAACTGACCTATACTACTTCGAATGACACCAAATTTTGCAGGAAAGTCATGAATGATATAACAGAACTATTCCTGGTCTTGGAATTCTGTTCGGACCTCGATAACATAAAATCACGTTCCAAACCAAATTTCAAACTTAAGGAAACTCTGTTTCGCTATCTGGCATCGAAACGCTCCCGGGTCATCCAAAACCCATTCCGAACATACGTACAAGTCTGAAACCATCGTACGAAGCTTTTGGAATCGTCGAAACTCGATTCCGAGGTCGTTTACTCAAAATGTTGACCGAAGTCAAACTTGGCTTTAAATACCAACCTTAAGGAACCAAGTGTTCCTATACTATTCCCAACACTTCCAAATCCCGAACCACCTGTCTCCGCAAGTCACAAATCATGATAAGCCGCTACGAGAAGTATTATTTGGGGAATCGGGGTCCGAATACGCAAAACAACCGGTCGGGTCGTTACAACCAAATCAAGGGAACAACCAACACTTCCAACATACTTGAAACCATACTTGGCAATAATTTAATGAAACCAAAATTTCCATGTAAACCTCAATGATCATAAAACAATTAAGCCAGGAAGAAAATAATTTGAAACGGGAAAGGGATCATGTTAAACATACAATTTGGTAGTGCATAGGTACTCGTCACCTCACCTGTACACCACACACAATCAATTTCACATAACAATCAGGTTTGGGATTCCTATTGCCTCAAGTCTAGGTTAGACCAAACACTTACCTCGATCTCACAGGCCAATCACAACTCTAGCACATACTTTCCTTTAGAATTTGCTTCTAATCTGCTCGAATCTAATCACAATTGGTTCAATGTCATCAAATATAGCCTAAGGGAATTAACGTTATTAAAACACTATGGCTTTCCTATGTTTTCTTACCAAAATACAAAAATTGTTCCCGGACCCGCTTGGTCTAAACTCGAGGTTTGGACCAAACCCTGTTTACCCAATCTCTCCTAAGCCCGAATATGCAATTGGTATTGGAATCCGACCTCAATTCAAGGTCTAAATCCCCAAATTTTGAAATTCCTATGTTCTACCCAAAAAGCCAATTTTTACCATGAAAACTCTAGAGTTTTGGTTGTAATCTTGTTAAAAGTTGTTAGGAATTGAAAAGAATTAGTTGGAGATCACTTACCAATTGTTTGGAGAAGCTTGGGTATTTGGAAAATCGCCTATGGAGGTTTAAGATTTGAGAGAATTGATAAAGAAGTGAAAACCCCATAAAAAATCTGATATAACAGGTTGTGGGTCTCGCATTTGTGAACTGGAGTTTGCATTTGCGAACCCTGTGTTTTCTAGGATTTATCGCAAATGCAATAAAAATGTCGCATTGGTGACGAAAGGAATTTTTCATTTATCACCCAGAATCTCGCATTTGCGAGATCTGAGGCTGGCCATGGACTTCGCAAATGCGAAGTCTGATCTCTCATTTGCGAGATCTGAGGCCTGCAACACCAGATTTCAGCTGTTGGGTATTTTTCTAAGTCTAGACACTCTGTAGCCTACTCGAAACTCACCCGAACCCTCGGAGCTCCAAACAAAATATGCACGCAAGTCTAAAAACATCATATGGACTTGCTCGTGCGATCAAATCATCAAAATAACATCAAAATCTACAGATCTAACAAATAACTTTTCAACCGGATGTCCGAATTACATCAAAATCAACTCCGATTCTCATTAAATTTCACAGGTAGGACTTAAATATCGTAACAAACTTGTTCCGGGCTCCGGAACCAAAATAGGAGCCTGATATCATCAACTTCACATATTATTTTATTTCTTTACTTCTTGAATTAACCAATAGAACAATTTTCTTCAAAAATTAATTTCTAAGGCTAGGGACCTCGGAATTCAATTCCGTGCATACGCCTAAGTCCCGTATTATACTGCGGACCTCCCGGGATTGTCGGAACTCAGATCCGGTTCCATTTACCAAAATTATTGACCAAAGTCAACTAAAACCAAATTTTTAACTCTAGAAATTATTATTTCTCATATTTTCATATTAAAGCTTTCCGATTTCATGCCCGGACTGTGCACGCAAATCGAGATAATTAAAATTAGTCTTTTTAAGGCTACTGAGCCCAGATTAGTGTCTTAATTCATAAGATGACCATTTGGGTCATCACAGAATTTGAGGTAAGTGCTTGGTTTAACCTCGACTTGAGGGAATAGGAATCCCCAACTTAAATGTTATGTGAATTTGCATGTGTGTGGTGTATAGGTGAGGTGATGAGTATCTATGCTCCACCAAATTACTTGTTGAACATGATCCCTTCCCCGTTTCCAGATTTAATTTATCCCTGGTTTAATTGTTTTATAATCATTGATGTCTACATGCCTACTTGGTTTCGTTAACTTGTTGTTAAGTATTATTTCAAGTATTTTGGAAGTGTCGGTTGTTCCTTTGACTTCATTGTGATACATAAAAGGGTGAGCTAGTTGACAAAGTTTTAGTATATATTCCGGTTGGTTTATTTGTGAAATGATAAATGATGAAGTTATGAGTAGTACAATTTACTATTTACAATCGTTGAGACAAAAATATTTTGAAAGGCTTTGACCTAAATTGTAAAATCTTTTATAAATAAAGTGATGTGAATGTCTGGTGGGAGTGGGTTGCACGCTGCAACAAGGAGTGATAAGGGTGAACAAGTGGGATCGGGTTGCATGCCGCAACAGGAGAAATATGGGTGATGTATATATAGGGAGGAGCAATCATGGTGGACAGGTGGAAGCGGGCTGCACGCCGCAACAAGGAGCAATAAGAGAGGACATTTATATTTTACTGATTTTAAACACAAAGATTTGAAAAACATACTGTTTTACTTTACTATTTTTCATATTATGCACTTACGATCATTTTAAAGTTGAAATTTGGAAATTTGAAAACTTATGTCAGAATTGGTTATAGTTGAGACCTGGAAAAGGTGGCTGAGTTATTTTATTTATTGCTACAAACTATTGTTTTGTTTAATTTAGAATTTCTTTCTTGCTTTATTATATTGTCACAGGTTATGTTATAAATGCCACGTCGTAGCCTCATCACTACTTCATCGAGGTTAGGCTCGACACTTACTTAGTAAATGGGGTTGGTTGTACTGATACTACACTCTGCACTTCTTGTGCAGATCCAGGTACCGGCCAGAGTTAGGAGATAGTAGTAGCTGACATCATTTACACAGAGACACGAGGTAGATCTGCTGGTGTCCGCAGATTCCTTGAGTCTTCCCTTTATTATTTAGATATTTTTTTATTTCATTCAAAACAGAGATACATTTCTTTCAGCCCATTTATTTGTAGTATTATTTAGTAGTTCGTGAATTGTGACACCAGACCCTGGGTAGTTTTATTGTTAGTATTAGCTCGTGGTTCGTTTATGATTTCAAGTATTATTCCTGATATCAGTTATTGGAAAGTATTAGATTTTGGGTTTTTTTTTAACTTGTTTATTCACATTTAAAAAAATCTTTTAAAAGAAAATGGTTCATTAATTTCTAACATTAGCTTGCCTGGCAAGTGTGGTTTTAGGCGCCATCACGATCCCAATTGTTGGGAATTTGGGTCGTTACAGTTGTATTCGTTGCTGCCTGGATAATGAAGTAGATTTCATTATGGTTCTTCCTTGTTTAGTTGATTATCATTGTGTAAGTTCAACCCTCTCGTTGGGTAGTGAATTGACACGTATTGCTTGGTGAAGTAGGGAACTAGTTTCTTGAAGAATCGGAGTATCTCAAATTAGAATGATACTCCAATTAAAGATGTAATAATATGATGCTTCTGTTTATGGCCTGAAATGGTGAATGAATATGAAGCTTATCTCCAATTAGAATGATACTTCAATTGGAGATGTAGTAGTATGATGCTTCTGTTTTTGGCCTGGAATGGTGAATGAATATGAGGCTTCGATTTTTATCATTCTCCACTTTGAATTAGTAGGTGTTAATTTGCACCTGTTATAGCAATAGTTACATATTTACCATATCTTTATGTGTTCAATCTATATTAACAAGAAGATAATACCATAGTACATTATAATAAATGGAACAAGAAGAACTTGAAATTCATACCATAAACTGTTCGGAATCTACTAACATAGAGAGAAATTAATAAATTCAACTGTCATACTACATCACCTACTTCATAACACCAACTGCCACAACATTCACATAATGGACTTCATAGAAGTTCATAACACCAACCACAAAAATAAATGTACTGTCATAGTAGTAATTACATCAACCAACAAAATAACAATTTTATTGTCATAGCAGTAATTACAAGCTTTTTAAACTTAAAATTCACAAAAACTTTCACCACTTAAATGACTTTCTACCTTTAGTTCAAGTCACATTAGTTTTCTGGCTTGCCATTACACTTTCTTGTGTTCATCTTGGTCATCTTTTCAAGCCGATTTAATTTTTATAGCTTTCTTACCATTCCAAGTGAGATTCTTAGCTGTGTATGGTAAGTTTGAGGGAACACTCACACCAGATGAGTCACCAACAAAATATATGGTCCTTGTTATAGCTGGTATGGTTCCTTGTTGCCTCACAAGAAATCTTGTCCTTTTTTCAGAGAAACTCCTTGGCCTAATATCTGAGGCAGAATCTGAATCAAAATCAGGAAATTCAAATTCTGGAATGACACAGTTGTTGGGAGGTTTCCTTTGCACTGAATGAGTTGGCATAAATTGAATGTTTGTGTCTTGAATTGGATGACTTAACTGACTTCCTTGAATGAACTGTGCGCTGAAAGTTGTATTTCCTCGTCAGCTGGGATATTTGCAGCAAGTGGTGACATGGGTTATTCATCATTACTCTCTTCATCTCTTAAACATCTTTCTCTCTTTGCCTTTTTCCCCTTTGTCTTACTTGACATTGGTTGATTTACCTTAGAATGTTATTTAACAAAAGAAACAGAATAGTCATAGTTAGAGTAAATAGGTAAAAAAATAGAATAAACACTATTTGACAATAAAGAATATTACCCTTGCACATCCTGTAGCATTATGTCCAGGCTGACCACATGTGGAACACTTCATTATCCTCCCCTTCCTGGAATGCATCCATTCACCTTGTCTTTTGTGCTCCAAGCATCCCACTAGAAGTACTTCGTATATTCCCCATGTCCCCATCTTTTGTACCAATTCGCCTCTCTGTGTCTTGCATAATATATGTGGTGTGCCTCAGGAAGAACCAAGTCGACTGAATCAATCAAACCTTGAAAATGGAAAAAGAATAGATGCATCAGTAAAAAGAAATGCATCAGTGAAAGAGAGGAATCAATTAAACTGTTAGGTTCATAGTTCATACCTTCTGGATATTTGCTATAAATGTGATCCCTTCTCCTCTTTTGAGGTCCAATGAATGTTATAGCCGTCTTAAGAACCAACTCCATTTTCTCCAGGATCATTATCTTGGCTCTCTTACACTTTGAATGACTAACATTGATGCTAAATGCAGCTTTTGCACTTTTCATCATATCCATAATTTTAATTTTAGGATTATCTTGCAGCCCTCTCTTAAAGGAAGTTGTTATAGTTTTCGCATTTACTCTGTGGTTATTGTAACGACTCGGTCGGTCGTTTTGAGAGTTAGCGCCCCGATCCCCTAATAGCTATTTTCCCCACGTTTGTATCTTCTTATAGGTCTTGTCGTAATGATTAGTTGTGAATTTCAGATAGTTATTGGACACATAGTCCCTATATGTGATTTTAAGCTTTAGAAATCAGACCGTAGTTGGAACTGTGTGAAGACGGGTCCAGAATGGAGCTCCGTCGATTCTGTTAGTTTCGTTAGGTGATTTCGAGGTTAGGAGTGTGTCTGGAATTTGTTTTCGAGGTCTGTAGTAGATTTAGGCTTGAATTGGCGAAAGTTAGAATTTCTACAATTTTGGCCGATAGGTGAAATTTTGATATCAGGCTCGGAATGGAATTCCAAGAGTGGTTGTAAGTCCTTAGTGTCATTTATGACCTGTATGTAAAATTTGTGGTCATTCGGAGAAGTTTTGACGTGTTTTGGCATCGGTTGTAGATTTTGGAAATTTCATAAGTTCTTAGGCCTGAATATATGTATAACTGGTGATTTAGATGTTATGTGATGTGTTTTGAGGGCTCGACTAAGTTTGGATAAGGTATTAGGACTGGTTGGTAAGTTTGGTTGAGGTCCCGGGGGCCTCGGGGATGTTTCAGATGCTCAACGGGATGATTTTGGACTTAGAAAACCAGCTGAAGCATTGCTAGTTCTGGTGTTTCGCACTTGTGGAAGGGGAGCTGCAGGTGCGGTTATGGGCTTCGCAGGTGCGGTTTTGGCCAAGGTCAGCCAGGTTCACTGGTGCGGTCTGGGTTTCGCAGGTGCGGGACCGCAGATGCGTCCCTGTGACCGCAGGTGCGGCCCCAGCTCTTTTAGTAAGTTTTCGCACTTGCGAAGTATTTTCTGTAGGTGCGGTCCAAGATGGTGCAGTTGTGGGATCGTTGGGAAGTTTATTCCAAAATCGAGGGTTTATACCATCATTCATATTTTGAATTTGGGAGCTCGGGAAAGTGCGATTCTTGAAGAGACTTTCACCAGGGCAAATTGGGTAAGTAATTCCTATTCGGTTTAGACTAGTTTCCATGAATATACACTTAAATCCACCCTTTAATTTCAAATTTATGGTAGAAAATTGGGGAAAATTTGGATAAAGTTCTTAGGCTAAGATTTTGAGTTTTGATCGAGATTTTGGTATTTGATTTGAGTAATTCGTTTATTGTTAGACTCGCGAGTGAATGGGTGTCCGGAATTTATAATTTTTACTCGATTTCGAGACGTGGGCCCGGGGGACTTTTTGGGCAATTTTTCTAATTTCGCATATTAGCTTCGAACTAATTAGCTATATTTATTTCTTAAAGTGACATTTACATTATGCAATTGAATTGAATAGATTTGGGTCATTCGAAGTCGGGTACACATGGCAAGAATGTGGTGTTGAGTTGAGTAGAGCAGTCGAGGTAAGTGGCTTGCCTAACTCTGTGTTGGGGACTTCCTTAGGTTATTTTGACACTATTTGTTGTATGGGTGTTGTGTACGTGAGGTGACGAGTACGTACACGGGCCATTGTTGCTAAAATTCAATTTTTCCTATCCATGCCAAAAATTATTTTACTCTTATTTCACTGTTTAATATGCTACTTGTGTTGTTTAGATTAGGAACAAGCATGCCTACCTGTTTTACCTAAATTCCCTATTTGATACAATGTGGACCATGTTAGTTAGTCTTTATCTTGTTCTTGTCTATGACTTTTTCCTGAACTGTCTAAATACACCTTATCCGGCATTCATTTGCATTGCAGATTTAAATTGGGACTACGGACGTATTCAGTGAGCTTTCCCCTTGTAGTACATATTTAAATTGGGATTACAGACGTTTTCCGGGAGCTTTCCCCATGTACTGCATATTTAAATTTGGACTATGGACGTATTTCGGGTGCTTTACCCATGTACTACATATTTAAATTGGACTACGGACGTATTCCGGGAGCTTTCCCCATGTACTGCATCTTTATATTTTTAACTACGGGACGTATCCCAGGAGATTCCACTGTGTGATACGTTGTGTTGAGCCAAGGGCTCCCTGTTGCTGTTTTATTTCCAGATTATTCATTTTACTGCTTACCTCAGAATTTATGTCCTTCTGTACTATCTTAAACTATTTTACTTATAAAATCCAGTAGAGGCTTAACCTGACCTCGTCACTACTTGACTGGGGTTAGGCTTGGCACTTACTGGGTACCAATTATGGTTTACTAATACCCTTTCTTGCACATGTTTTTCGTGTGCATATCCAGGTACCAGTACTCAGTTTCGTGGCTAGGGGTCATAGTAGCTGCTTCGAGGAGACCGCAAGGTAATTCTACCACGTCCGCAAAGTCCTTCGAGTCACCTTCCACTCCAGATTCAGATAGACGTTCTATGTATTTCCTTTCCATTGTATAGAGCTATTTTGGTATAGAGCTTGTGGCTTAAAGGTGACATTTTGGGTTTTGGGAAATTTTGTTTGTACATGCAAAGCGACGATATTACATTTAGTAGATTTTCTTTATTCCGTCTTCATTTATTGTTTTCTTTATTATATACCGCAATTTAGGCTTACCTAGTCGTAGAGACTAGGTTCCATCACGATACCTTTCGGTGGGTGAAATCGGGTCCTGACAAGTTGGTATTAGAGAGTCTAGGTTCATAGGACTCACAAGTCACAAGCCGGTTAACTAGACTCCCGAGGATCGGTGCGGAGACGTCCATATCTATCTTCGGGAGGCTATGTAACTGTAAAGAACAATCACATTCTTTGGAATTCCTTGTCGTGCTAGTTATTCACATCAAATTTATAAAACTCTATTATACTCTTTTCCTACAGATGGTGAAGACCCGTACTGGACGTACCGACGATCAGGCACCGGAGCCCCCAGCCAGAGCCACCAGAAGCAGGGGTAGGGGTAGAGGACGAGCACGCGGTGCTGCTCGAGCACCGGTAAGAGCAACGACAGAGGAGCCCCCAGAAGCTACAATTGGAGGGGCCCAGGAGGTCCCTACTGTTACTGCAGCCCTTCAGGAGACTTTGGCTCAGTTCATGAGCGATTTCAGCACTCTAACTCAGGCGAGACTACTCCTGATAGCTCCATCCACATCTTAGGCCAGGGGAGGGGCACAAACTCCTGCAGGCCGTACTTCTGAGTAGAGGGTCCATGTTGGGAAGGTTCTAGAGTATATTCTTATGCCACTAGCGGCTCCAGGTCCGCATGATGCTAGGGTAGCTGCTTCTGAGGCCGAGCAACTCAGACTTGAGAGGTACAAGAAGTACCACCCACCTGATTTCAGCGGACTAGCTTCAGATGACGCTCTGGGGTTTCTTCAGGAATGTCATAGTATTCTTCGCACTATGGGTATTATGGAGACGAGTGAGGTTTCTCTCACTGCTTTCCAGTTGAGGGGAGTGGCTTATTAGTGGTGGCGTGCCTATGAGCTGAGTAGTCGGAAGGAGGCAGCTTCACTCACTTGAGCTCAGTTCTCAGAGATGTTTTTGCTTGAGTTTGTTCCCCAGAGCCTCAAGGATGCTTGGCGAGCAGAGTTTGAGCAGCTACGTTAGGGTACTATGACTGTATCGGAGTATGCAGTCCGTTTCAATGACTTGGCCCGTCATGCACCGGCCTTGGTTGCCACGATCAAGGAGAGGGTTCGATGCTTAATTGTGGGACTCCACCTCGGTATTCGTACAAGTATTGCTAGAGAGTAGGAGACAGATATCACTTACCAACATGCAGTGAGTATTTCCCGAAGGATGAGAGCTTGTTGGCCCGGGACAGGGAGGAGAGAGAGGCCAAGAGGTCTCGAGAGACTGGCCAGTACTTGGGAGTTCGTGCACCAACATCACGTTATGATACAGGTTTTGTGAGTCACCCTGTTCATTCAGCTCTTCTATCAGCCAGCGGTATTTCAGCTCCTCCTAGACCTCAGGAGCCTTATTATGCACCACTAGTATCTAGTGTGCCTCCTACTTGAGGTGCTATTACCGGCCAGTCCAGCAGGCCAATTCAGAGTCAGCATCAACCGCCACGTCCTCCAAAGGGTTATTTTGGGTGTTGTGACCCTCGCCACATGATCAGAGATTTCCCTAAAGCTAGGATGGGTACATCATATCAGACTTATCAGGACCCCACGTGCTCCACCGGGTCCTCCAGCTATCCTTCCAGCCCCAGCTACTACCCCACCCTCTCAGACAGCTCGAGATGGAGGCCGGGGAGGTAGAGGTCGCCCTAGAGGGGGAGTCCAGGACAGGTACTATGCTCTTCCAGCCCGTTCAGAGGCCGTATCTTCTAATTTAGTCATCAGAGGTATTGTCCCTGTTTATCATAGGGATGCATCGGTATTATTTGACCCAGGATCTACGTATTCATATGTGTATTCTTATTTTTCTTTACATCTGGGGATTCTTTGATCTCCCCTGTTTATGTTTCTACTCCCGTGGGAGATTCTCTTATTGTGTACTGCGTATATCGGTCGTGTTTGATTTTTATCACTGGTTTTTAGACCAGTTCTGATTATTATTTCTCAGTATGGTAGATTTCGATGTTATCTTGGGCATGGATTGGTTGTCTCCCCATTATGCTAATCTTCATTATCACGTCAAAACTGTGACACTGTCTATGCCAGGTTTACCGAGATTAGAGTGGAGAGGTACCCTAGAGTATACTCCTCGCATAGTCATTTATTTCCTTAAGGCTCAACGTGTGGTTGAGAAGGGGTGTGATGCATATTTGGCCTATGTGAGAGATGTTAGTGTTGATACCCCTATAGTTGAGTCAGTTCCAGTTGTGAAGGGCCTTTCCTGATGTGTTCCCAGCTACTCTTCCGGGGATGCCGCCCAACAAAGATTTTGATTTCGGCATTGATTAGTTGCCGAGCACTCAGCCCATTTCCATTCCTCCCTATTGCATGGCTCTTCCTGAGTTGAAGGAGTTGAAGGAGCAATTGCAGGAATTGCTTGACAAGGATTTCATCCGGCCCAGTGTATCACCTTGGGGTGCTCCGGTACTATTTGTGAAGAAAAAGGATGGTTCTATGCGTACATGTATTGATTACAGACAGCTGAACAAGGTTACCGTGAAGAACATGTATACTTTGCCTCGCATAGATGATTTGTTCGATCAGTTACAGGGTGCCAGGGTATTTTCCAAGATTGACTTGCGTTCTGGCTATCATCAATTGAAGATTCGGGAACCAGATATCCCGAAGACTGCCTTCAGGACTAGACATGGCCACTATGAGTTTTTTGTCATGTCATTTGTGCTGACCAATGCCCCGGCAACCTTTATGCATTTGATGCATAGTGTGTTCCGGCCTTATCTTGATTCCTTAGTCATTGTTTTTATTGACGACATCTTTGTGTATTCTTGGTCCCAGGGGGATCATGAGTAGCATTTGAGGACCGTGCTTCAGACTTTGAGGGAGAAGAGATTGTATGCAAAATTTTCTAAGTGTGAATTTTAGCTTGATTCTGTGGCATTCTTAGGCCATGTGGTGTTTTGTGATGGGATCAAGGTAGACCCGAGGAAGGTGGAGGCGGTGCAGAGATGTCCTAGACAATCATCATCTACTGAGATCCGCAGTTTTCTTGGTTTGGCAGGGTACTATCGCCGTTTTTGTATTGGTAAAAAAGAGTCTCACATGTAAGTAGATTCTTGACAACTCAGCTAGTTACATGGACCAAGGAAAACGCAGCAGATAGACTTGATTATGTAAAGAGGTACGGGACAAAGAGGCACGGCCAATAAACCCACGAGTTTATCAACCATGGGAAACTTAATGACAAAGAAGAGATACGGTCACAGTGAACCCAGACGAAGCTGCGGGCAGATTCGAGAATCAATAGTTAATGACTTATATGTTACATAACTCCTATACAACAGTTACTGTTACCCTTTGCAAACGCCTCATTAATGTAATAATTAGTCATTAATGAGGAATCATGACAGGAACCAAACGTTATACTAGGAAACCCCTATATAAAGGGAAGAAATGTAATACATAAGATCATCTGAATTCTCGAATACAATCCACTTTATTCTTTGCATACTACAATATTGTTTATTACTCAATTTCTCTTTATTTATCGTATTACTTTCTTGATTATCAGTAACCCGCGTTCATCCAAAATATCTTTGGTCAAGGAATCTAATTCTTTGGTTCAACAAATTGGTTCCGTTATCGGGAATCTGATAATCATAGTTTATTTTCCAATCGATATCCTTTAAACTATGTTGAATTCCAACAACAACAACAACAACAACAATGACAACAACAACCAGCAGGAAAATGGAACCCCAGTTCCAACTTCTCGAGGAACCCCACGCGGTTCAAGGGAGTCATCCCCGAAAAAATCCGATAACCATCATAACAATAATGAGCAAACGATAGAGCAGGATCGGATAAAGCAAATGCTTGATGAATATGTAGGGCAAGCTTTGCAAGAGTTTTCAAGAGGATTACCACATGCACCATTAACACCTCCTCCAAATAATACAATCATCGCGGAAAATCCTCAGTCTGGGTTAATAAAATCAGCATGGGGTGACACTCCAAATGAATCTCTTGAAACAATACTAGGTATGACTAACAACTCTGAGTTACAAAATTTGTCATTAACCATGAAGAAACAAATGAAAGAACAGAATGATCGCATCGAGCAAATCCCTGGAGTACCGCCGATTATCAAAGGCATCGACGTTGATAGATATTCTCAACAGCCCTGGAAACCAAGTGCGGCGCTCTAGCCTATACCCAAGAAATTCAAAATGCCCGATGTTCCTAAATATAATGGAACAACCGACCCATGTGATCATGTGATTGCTTTCACTATTGGAGTAAAAGACAATGATTTAACAAAACAAGAGATTGAATCAGCCCTTGTCAAGAAATTTGGGAAAACACTCACAAAAGGAGCCTTAACCTGGTATTCACTTCTCCCTAAAAATTCTATTGATTCTTTTGGTGAGCATGCAAATTCATTTATAAAAGCACACTCTGGTGCACAAAAAGTTGAGAAAAGAATGGAAGACATATTTAAGATAAAGCAAGGAGACACGGAATTACTCCGTGAATTTGTAGACAGGTTTCAACGAGAAAGAATGCAATTACCCAGGGTGCCTGATAATTGGGCAGCCATGGCATTTGCAAGCAACTTAAATGATAAAAGCTTAGAAGCCATGAGACGGATTAGGGAAAGTCTAAGAGAATTTCCAGCTATGAAGTGGAACGATGTATACAACAGGTATAGCACTAAACTCAGAATAGAAGAAGATATCATTGCTCGATCAAGAGACGAGGAGAATTCTAGATCCAGACGTCTAGAACCGGAGAAAAGATCAGGTAAAAACAGGTACGATCCTTACTTAGGACCCTCAGAACGTGACACACGTCCCAGGATAAAAAATACTAGACGTCATGATGAGATATAGGCTCATCCTCGTCTAGATCCAGGAAAGATCGAGATGAACGGTCGAGAGGTAATACCCGAATTGGGGACCATAACTTTAACGTAAGCACTACTGAACTTGTCTCAATACTAAGAAATATGGGAGACAAAGTTAAATGGCCCAAAGAGATGCGGTCGAATCCAAATAGGAGAAATCCAGATCAGTGGTGTGAATTCCATAATGATCATGGACACAGAACCATAGACTGTAGATTTTTACAAGGTGAAATAGTACATTTATTAAAGCAGGGCTATTTAACAGAGTTGTTTAGTGATAAAGGTAAACATGCATACATGAAGAACATGTAGAAGCCTCCAAAGCCTCCCTCTCTGAAGCGAACTGTTAACGTGATACATGGAGGAGAGGAAGTAAATGGAATAGTTTGTCAATTAGCATCAACAATCACAAATACCCATGGAAAGCGGGTTCGAGAAGATCCAAATAAAGACAAAATAACCTTTGATGATGCAGACTTTGGTGGACTGATGCTTCCTCATAATGATGCACTGGTAATATCTTTACTTATTCATGACACTAGCGTTAAAACAGTATTGATTGACCCAGGCAGTTCAGTCAATATCATTTTGATAAAAGTCGTGGAAGAAATGCTAGTGGAAAATCAAATGATGCCAAGGGCACGAGCCATATCTGGGTTCGATAATTCTACAGTAATAACTGAAGGAGTGGTCAAAAACACAAAATTTCAAGTCATTGATACAGAGATGGCTTACAATGTCATTTTGGGAAGATTGTGGATTCATGATATGAAAGCAGTCTCATCCACCTTACATCAGGTAATAAAATTCACATCAGAATGGGGAGTGAGACAAATTAGAGGTGACCAACAAACTTCCAGAAATATAAACTCGATAGCACTTCACAACAAAAGAGATACGTGAGATGTTTGAAGTCTTCCAAACGGAGGCCAATGACCAAACAGACGTAGATTTTAGACCATACTTCATTCGTGAACCATAAGAAGACGAACATATCAAAACAACCGCGGAAGAACTCGAGATTGTTCTATTGTCTGAACAAAAGCCTGAGAAAAAGTTGTATGTTGGCACGAGACTGCTGGAGAGGTTAACCCCCGAGCAAAAAGGTATGCTAATCGATTATTAAAATCTAATGCGGATTATTTTGCTTGGTCCCATTCAGATATGACGGGTATTCCACCAGAAGTGATGACTCACAAACTGAATGAAGATCCATCATTTGTACCTGTTAAACAAAAGAAAAGAAAGCAAGGAATGTTCAAAAATCTAGTGATTGACGATGAAGTCCAAAAACTCTTGAACATAGGTTCCATACGAGAGGTAAAATATCCTAATTGGCTAGCTAACACAGTGGTGGTACCTAAAAAGAACGGCAAATAGAAGGTGTGTGTAGATTATACTGATTTAAATAAAGCATTGCCCCAAAGATTCATTTCCTTCGCCACATATAGATCAGATGATTGATGCTACCGCAGGTCACGAATTATTAAGTTTTCAAGACTCATACTTTGGTTATAATCAGATTAAAATGGATCCCTCAGACGAGGAAAAAACCTCCTTCATTACTAACATAGGGACTTATTGTTATAAAGTCATGCCTTTTGGCTTAAAGAATGCAGGAGCTACTTACCAAAGGTTAGTGACTAAAATATTCCAAGAACATTTAGGAAAGACAATGGAAGTCTATATTAATGATATGCTTGTAAAGTCAACACAAGCGGAAGATCACCTCAGCATCTCTCTACTACTTTTGATATCTTACCCAAGTATAATATGAAGCTCAATCCGGAAAAATGTTCTTTCGTAGTACAATCAGGTACGTTTTTGGGATTCCTTGTATCTAACAAAGGAATAGAGGTAAATCCAGCTCAAATAAAAGCTATAGAGGAAATACCTAATATTTTAATAAATAAAAAAGAGGTTCAAAGATTGACAGGGAGAATAGCTGCCTTAGGAAGATTTATTTCTAGATCTTTCGAAAAAAGCTTTAAATTCTTTTCAGTTCTTAAAAACAAAATCAGTTCGAATGGACTGAAGAATGACAACAGGCCCTCAAAAATTTGAAGATTTATTTATCGAAGCCACCACTGCTCTCAAAGCCAAAAGAAGGGGAAAGATTGTACATCTACCTGGCAGTTTCAGAAATTGCTGTAAGTGCAGTACTGATAAGAGAAGAGAAAGGTAAGCAATCACCTATCTACTACGTAAGTAAAACTTTATTAGATGCTGAAATTTGATACCCACATCTAGAAAAATTAGCCTTAGCTTTAATAATGGCATCAAGAAAATTACGCCTTTATTTTCAATGTCATTCAATCACTGTCGTGACTCTTATCCTTTAAGAAATATATTGCATAAGCAAGAATTGTCAGGAAGATTAGCCAAATGGGCCATAGAGTTAAGTGAACATGATACAACATATCATCCTAGAACAGCAATCAAATCACAAATATTAGCAGATTTTGTAGCTGACTTTAGCAACAGTATTACCCCTGAGGTGGAAAAATAGTTACAACTCTTTAACGGAGTTAATCCAGGTCAGTGGACCCTATTTACAAATGGCTCTTCTAACATAAAAGGGACCGGATTAGGCATCGTCTTAATATCACCCACAAGTGAAAAGACATGACAGGCTATTAAATGTTACCCTATAACTAACAATGAAGCAAAGTACGAGGCTGTTATTGCAGGTTTAGAACTGGCACGAGAGCTATCAATCGAGCGAATCATAATCAACAATGATTCCCAATTGGTGGTAAATCAGATACAGGGGACTTACATCGCTCAAGAAACGCGAATGCAACAATATCTAGAAAAGGAACAGGAACTTGTAAGACAGTTCGAAACGTGGAAAATAATACAAATACCTAGAGAAGAAAATGCAGAAGCAGATGCATTAGCAAACCTCGCGGAAGTTACAGAAGTAACAAATAAAGACAACGTCATTGTTGTCCACCTTTTCCATTCAGCAATCGACCAAGACAGGAACGAGGTATCTTTCAATAATTTAACTTGGGATTGGAGAAACAAAATTCTCAATTTTTTTCAGAATGGTACCATACCTGAAGACAAGAAAGCAGCTCAAGCACTTCGCCGCAAAGCAGCACGATATTGTCTAGTCCGCAACTCATTGTATCACAAAATGTTCGGTGGACCCCTAGCAAAATGCCTCGGACCTAATCAGACAGAGTTCGTGATAAAGAAAGTCCATGAAGGATACTGTGGAAATCATGCAGGAGCAAGATCCTTGGTAAAAACCTTAATCCGAGCAGGGTATTATTTGCCTAAGATGGAAGAAGATGCAGAGAACTTCATATCTAAATGTGACAAGTGTCAGAGGTTCGCCAACAATATGCATAGACCAGCGGAACTATTGCACTCGGTCATATCACCATTGCCCTTCATGAAATGGGGGATAGATATAGTGGGACCTCTTCCCCCAGCTAAAGGACATATACGATTTCTACTCGTACTTACTTATTACTTCACGAAATGGGTAGAAGCAGAAGCGTTTAAACAAGTGAAGGAAAATGAGGTGAAAAGCTTCTTATGGCGAAACATAATATGCCATTTTGTGATTTCGAAAGAGATCGTGTGTGATAATGGCCCACAATTTATAGGCTCTCAAATCATAGAATTCTTTGAGAGTTGGCAAATTAAACGGATTGCCTCAACGCCATATCATCCCGTAGCTAATGGACAAGCTGAGGCTACGAATAAAATCATCACCAACAATATAAAGAAGTGGTTAGATAAAGCCAAAGGGAATTGGCGCGACGAATTACCGGCAGTATTATGGGCATACATGACTACATCAAAAACAGCCACGGGAGAGACTCCCTTCGCACTTGTTTATGGCTCGGAGGCATTAATACCCATAGAAATCGGTGAGCCGAGCTTAAGGGTTATAACAGCTACGGAACCAGAAAATGATGCCGAACTACAGGTCAATCTGGACTTGCTCGAATCACAAAGGGAAGCAGCTTTAATACCGGTGGCAGCTCAAAAGCAAATTATATAGCGATATTACAATCGGAAAGCTCATCTTAGACATTTTAAGATTGGGGACTTCGTACTTACAAAAGTTATCCAATAAACAAAATAGGCAGGTGCTGGCAAGTTGAATCCAAATTGGGAAAGCGCATAGCTCGAAAAGTGCATACGAATTGGAAGCCATCGACGGCAGAATTCTACCAACGAGCTGGAACGCCATCCGATTGAAGAAGTACTACTTCTAAGGAAAAGAAGTACCCCTGGTGCATGTTCGATTTTATTTTTGACTATTTAAACTTTACTAATTTTTTTAGCTAATAGGCAAAATACTAGCCCATCACCAGATGATGATATTAGACCTACAAAGACGCGAGGAAATAACACAATTCCCAGTCTAGGGTTACACTTTTTGATGGACGTTTTAAAGGGTTAATCAGTCATCATCTAAAAAAGTATATACCTTTGAGTCCTGTACGTTTTCCTTTTTTTCAGGGAAAGGACCATAGAGAAGGAATAATCAAGTGCTCGAGATCTCATTCTTCAAAGCTCAAACACTTGGGGGATTATATAATATGGAAGGCCAAGATGAAGTAAAAAAGACTATTGAAAGTCAAAAGCTCGAGCCTAAAGAACCATTTACCCAGCAAGAGAAGTGGTACGAGTAAAATTAAAAGAACTGAAGACTCCAGCACAAGAATTACAAAGCCTAAACTTTAAGAAAACCTTCGAACCATGTTCAGGTTAAAAGGCATAGTATTAGCTACGAGGAAGAAATGTACATCTGTACATTTATACAAAAACGGTTGTAACAAAAATAGTTAAGGGTAAAAGATCATCATCATTGTACTTATTCATAAAATGTTATCAAATAAAACAGTTACAGATGAAAGATCAAAATCCTTGTATTTATTCAGAAAACTGTTATCAAATAAAACAGTTATGAATTACAAAATATTTCCCTCGTATTTATTACAAAACTGTTGCAAATAAAATAGTTGCGGGTAAAAACCCCAATACTTACAAAAACTGTTACTAATAAAAAACAGTTTTTTCCTTGTATTAACTCGAAAAAACTGTTACCTATGAAAAACAGTTGCGAAATACAAGTGAGTATCAAATCTGTTAAAAGAAAACAGTTGCAACATGAGTTTTAGATGATAATCATAACACATATAAAATGTAGTGGAAGTTCAAACAAAAACTTTCCACAAAAACATCTTTAAACATGTGAGAAATTCCTATCACTCTATTGCATTACAATGAAGTTGAGACGTCTTCTTCATTAAAGTGTCCATCAAAAAGGGCCCTAACTCATAATTAAAGCCTATCATAAACAAAGGCTTAATACGAACTCTACACCTACTATGAAAAGGTCCTAGTGATTTATGCATTTTCATGCAAAACGTTAAGAGGTGCAAACAAAAATCGTAGAGGAACAAAATATGCAATAGACTTAAAGAGTAAAACCAAAACTCAAAGCAAAAAGTCTTCAAATTGCATTAATATAAAAAGAGCGGCTAAGTTAAAACTAAGTACTATTTAGCCGCATAATAATTACATTTTTGGTACCCCTAAGTTGTCAGTTGGGGACTTTAGAGTTTCAAACTTACCCCCGATGAAGCTGGGGGTAACCACACCAATCCAAATAAAAAAAAAAGGATAACCAGATCTTCAGTCTTCATGAGGAGGAAAGTTGACTTCTTCGGGAGGAACGGCAGCAACTTGAGGCAAAGAGGCATGAGAAGCATGGGTTTCATCAGTGGATGGACAAAGATCAAGACCTCGCTGGGTCTTCTCCATGGCCTCTTTTGTTTTAGCAATTTCAGCGTTGAGGTCGAAACCCTCTTGGCTCATCTCCATCAATGTATCAAGGCGAGAATTCATGTACGCCCAGCTTACATCAACGGCAGCCGCCTCTTCGAGGTCATTATAATCCTTTGCCCATACTTGTAGCTCAGCCCTTAATCCATCTTTCTCGGCTTCAGCAGCTTCATGGGCGGCCCTCAAGGGTACAACTGACTCTTCCAAAATTCGGACTTTGTCTAAAGCTTCACGCAATTCTTCTTGGGTCCGGGAGAGAGTCTGTACAAGCTTACCAGAATATTCCTCCTTCTGCCCTAGCAGATGCTTCAAGTTCCTGATCTCCTCCGAGGCTTGGGACAATAGTTCAGCAAACAAAGATTCAAGAATACTCTTATCCTTATCAGCTTAGCTAGAAGAGCCTTCTCCACCGCCAGTTCCATTGCTGTAATCCTCAAGGTATTCCCCTCCTCTTCTAAAGCATCCATATCTACCCTCAAGCCATCATATTGTGCTTTCAGATTGTCAAAATCAACCCGCAACTCTTTCAACTCATTATTCGAATTTGAAACTCTTTTCATAAGTTCTAAGCCAATAAGGTGCATCTATAAAAAATAATGATAAAATAGTGAAACATGGTAAACTGTTTAGACATGGAAAGGTGTACATATGTAACAATAAGCTAGGCTATACCTTCAAAGAAGAATGCACCACTTCATTGGCCCACGTGAGAGTTGTATGGATGGCAAGTTTGGTTTTCTCTTCAGGACCTATCAGAGGCTTAAGCCACACCTCAGGCTCGCCCGTATTATTGAAAAGACTGCCTTCAGCTGGAACCTCAATCACAACCCTCCGCATCTCCCTGCTGGAAGACCCTACTTCCCTAATGGAAGGCATGGAAGCAGGAACGAAGGGAGCAGCAACAGGAATAAACGGTCCAGGAATTGAAGGAGTCACGGGCACAATAGCAGGCACGGAACAATGAGGAATTGAAGAAATCACGGGTAGAGAAATGGCAGAAGCCGTAATGGCTAAAGGAGCGGAAACAATAGAGACACAAGGGACCGACGAAACTTCTTCTCTTAAAGAGTCGGGGAAAACAACAGCTAAGGGAACATCATCGGGAGCGAGATCAAAACCTTCATCAAACAAATACTCGACAGAATCATGGACTAGGGACTTTGAATCATTTTCAGAAGATGAGGGTCTACCTGCAGGCACAGAAAAAAGAGTCATGGGGGTAGACTCATCGTCCAAAACCACCCGCCTTCTTCGTAACCAGTGTACTAAAGCACCCTCTCTTTCTTCTTTTTCATCTTCAGAACGGGGATCACCAACTTTTCTCTTTGAGGAAGACGAGCTAGCAAGGATATTTTGAGCCTAAGTCAAAGACATCTTCAGGATAGATGAAGCAGACACCCCACCGACAGAAAACCCTGTCTAAAACGGAAACGTTAAACGAGAATAAAAGTAGGCTCGGGTAAGATAGGAAGTAAGAAAAACTCCACTTACCATGGGTCTTTACAAGCCAACAGTACTTCCCCGCGAAGTACTTCCAGGACCTTTCTTCAACAGGAGCGGCAGACAATATTTTTTCTACCCAATCACGAACACCGGAGACATTCTCAACAGTATTCATGATTGCTGAAAAGAAAAAATAAATACGGTGTTAATAACACAATCCAAGTCTAATTAAAGAAGAAAGTAGATGCGAACCAAAAAGGTACTCACGTGCACGGTTCCACGTCTTAGGGAAGGGAAGATTCTCTTCACCCACTAAACCAACAGTGGGGACAACAACATACCGGAGGTACCAACCTTTGTCTTTATCATCACCATGGGTTAGTAACACTTTTTTACTCTGAGCAGCTAGAGTAAAAACCCATTGACGAAACAAGACAGGAGAATATAAATGAATAAGATGATTGAAAGTAAAGGGGACTTAAGCTAAAGAAGCCAAAACTCTCAAACACGCGACAACTCGCCACACCAGCGGACCAACTTGTCCCAAACAGATATTGAAAACATGGATAAACTCGATGATAACTGGATCAATGGGAGGTCTAAACCCTAATGTAAAAGGATACGTATAAACAAAGTAATAACCAGTCCTATAAGACGTTATCCTTTGATTACTATTCGGGACATAAACAGGGAAATAAGACCCCCAAGAACACTATCTACGAACAAGAGGAACGTGACCTTCAGTTATAATAGTTGGATACCTCTCCACACTATCTAAAGAAGTAGACTGGTCTACAAGAACTGGGTTTTCCATAGTAAAGACAAACTCGGCGGGAATAATCTCATCAACTTTGGGTTCACGAAGATGATCATCTTTACCTCTAGACGAAGAATGAGAATATCTAGCCCTAGGAGAAAGCAAAGACCTAGCGGAAGGAGGAGAAATTATTGGGGAAGAAGAACCTCTAGAGGGAGTAGATCCTAAATTCCTTAGCCTACCTCCTCTCCTACTCCTAATTGGACCAGAAGAAGATGTGAGATTTTCTACATCTATTACCTTCTTGGGTTGATTCGATAAAGACATACTTACAGAAGCAATGGAAAATTCTTTACAAGAAAAGAGACAAGTTATAAAATGTTTCGTGGAAGTAAAGAAAGGAAAAAAGGGTATTTATACATAAAGACAGCCGTCAAAACATGGAAAAACAATGATGAAAAGTCATGATTAAAAGTGTCACTTCGGGACTGACGCGGCTGCAAAAAGCCCTAAAAAGTGCTGAGTCATTGCAGAGCCAATCAGAAATGGACACGTGGAAGGAGCATTAAATGGAAGTGACAAATGACGCATGTGTTCATAGAATGATACAATGTTTCGAAGAAATACGGCGGAAAAATATTCCCGCCATAAATACGTATCCACTTACCAAATATTAATCAACAAATATATTGTAAGTGGGGGGACTATCTATATTGGTATAAAAGAGTGTCACACGTAAGCAGATTCTTGACAACTCAGCTAATTACGTGGACCAAGGAAAACGCAGCAGATAGACTTGATTCTGTAAAGAGGTACGGGACAAAGAGGCATGGTCAATAAACCCACGATGTCATCAACCACGGGAAACTTAATGACAAAGAAGAGATACGGTCACAGTGAACCCAGACGAAGCTGCGGGCAGATTCGAGGATCAACAGTTAATGACTTATATGTTACATAACTCCTACACAACAGTTACAGTTACGCTTTGAAATGCCTCATTAATATAATAATTAGTCATTAATGAGCAATCATGACAGGAACCAAACGTTATACTGGGAAACCGTTATATAGAGGGAAGAAATGTAATCCATAAGATCATCTGAATTCTCGAATACAATCCACTTTATTCTTTGCATACTACAATATTTTTTATTACTCAATTTCTCTTTATTTAACGTATTACTTTCTTGATTATCATTAACCCGCATTCATCCTAAATAGCTTTGGTCAAGGAATCTAATTCTTTGGTTAAACAGTTTTGTGGAGGGATTTTCATCCATTGAAGCACCTATGACCAGGTTGACCCAAAAGGGTGCTCCGTTAAGGTGGAGTGAGGAGTGTGAGGAGAGCTTTTACAAGCTCAAGACAGCCCTGACTACAGCTCCAGGGTTGGTATTTCCTATGGGTTCAGGGTCCTATATAGTCTATTGTGATGCTTCGAGGATTGGCCTTGGGGCGGTGTTGAGATGGTAGGGTGATTGCCTACGCGTCCACACAATTGAAGGTGAATGAGAAGAATTATCTAGTTCATGATCTCGAGTTGGCAGCGATTGTTTACGCCCTGAAGATATGGTGTCATTATTTACACGGTGTTCCCTGTGAGATTTTCACGGATCACCGGAGATTGCAGCACTTGTTCAGGTAGAAGGACCTCAATTTGCTCCAGCGGAGATGGTTGGAGTTACTAAAGGACTATGAAATCACTATATTGTACCACCCGGGGAAGGCCAATGTGGTGGCCGACGCCTTGAGTCGTCGGGCGGAGAGTTTGGGGAGTTTGGAATACCTTCTGACAATGGAGAGGCCCTTAGCCTTGGATGTTCAGTCCTTAGCCAGTCAATTCATGAGATTTAATCTTTCAGAGCCTTGCTGGGTATTAGCTTGTGTGGTTGCTCAATTTTCTCTTTATGATCGCATTCGAGAGCGCCAGTACGATGATCCCCACCTTCTGGTTCTTCAAGAGAAGGTTCAGTGAGGCGATGCCAGGGATGTGACTATAGGAGATGACACATGATGAGGATGCAAGGTCGGATCTTTGTGCCCAATGTGGATGGGCTTTGGGAGTTGATTCTTGAGGAGGCTTATAGCTCACGGTATTCCATTCATCCGGCTACCGCAGAGATGTACCAGGATCTGAGACAGCACTATTGGTAGAGGAGGATGAAAAAGGATATAGTGGAGTTTGTGGCCAAGTGTCTCAATTGTCAGCAAGTCAAATATGAGAATTAGTGTCATGACCCAATTCCTAATTCAGGTCGCGATGGCGCCCAATAGTGGGGTTAGGCAAGCCGATATAACTTTCACTAAGTGATACCCTTCCCATTCGATCAAACAGGTAAATGATTACCAGTTTATAACAACTAACATGATACTAGCCTTGAGTGAAGGTAAATTCATAGTAGATACAAAGCCAAAATAAAATATACATATAGGTATACATCCCAAAACCCCTAAAATATATACCGCGTGTGTTCCAGGAACTAGTGTCACGAGTGCCACGGGCAACTACTGAATATACAATGACTACAACATATACAAGGTCTCAGCCTGAGTGAAATAGACAGAGATCATAACAAAGAAACTCCCGGACACTGCTAGGAAGTCGCCAGGAAAGCAGCTCACCGTGAAGTATGACCACGCTATCAATATCTGGCACCGGCCTGAAAATCAGATGGACCAGCCTCCGGACATGTACAGTCAAGTACAGAAAAGGAAAGAAAGTGCAGCATGAGTACATATATATAAATATGTACCCAGTGAGTATCCTATCTAATCTCGAAGAAGTAGTGACGAGAGGTCGACTCGATACTCACTAAGGTCCAACAATCGTAAAGTAAGCAGGATGTAAAGAAACTGCAGACAAGTAAAACAAATAATCAAGTACATCAGTAACCGGCATCAAATAACAACCTCAAATCAAATAGGTTTGGTATCCGTCGTGGCGTACGGCCCGATCCCACCCTGGTAGTCTCAATCTCGCCGTGGCGTACGGCCCGATCCCACCCTGGTAGTCTCAATCTCACCGTGGCGTACGGCCCAATCCCACCCCGATAGTCTCAATCTTGCTGTGGCGTACGGCCCGATCTCACCCTGGTAGTCTCAATCTCGCCATGGCGTACGGCCCACGCGTTCGGATTTTGAATATTCTCGAGGGAATGAATTACCTGAAGCCTAAGGATTGTAATTACATAGTTCATTTAGGAATTTGTGGCTAAAAAAATTGAAGTTTCACTATTTTCCCGAAACCCCACATTTTTTCTATCAATTCCTATGAATTTTAAGATAATTGGAAGAGAATTTTATTTGAATTTGATGTTAAAAAGTCATGAAAACAGACTAGAAATCCCTTACCTTGATGAATTTGAACTTGGGCATCCCTTTCCCTAGCTTGGAGGAGCTCTAATGGAGGTTGGGTATTGAATAAAGAAGAAGAATCTCGTAATAGGACATTTAAGTACTGCCCAGGAAAACCTTCACTGCTATCGCGGCATCAGGCCTGCGATTGCAGAGACCAAGCTGCCAGACCACTGCGGTCGCGGCTGGAGGTCTGCGATCGCGGAGAACAAATGGCCCTGGGCCCCAAACAACACTATGCGATTGCATAGTTGGGGCCTGCGATCGCGGAGAGTGGGGAGTTAGGCTTATGCAATTGCAGGAGTGAGGTCTGCGATCGCAGAGAGTGGGGGAAGAGACTTATGCGATCGCAAGGTGATGTCTGCGATCGCAAAGAACAAAATTTAGCCCAGAATAAATCCCTCTCTGCGATCGCAATCATCCCTCTGTGATCGCAAAGAAGGAAACCAGACAGAAATTTTCTGGTTTTTCTATTTTAGCTCCCGGGGGTCCAAAACACCCCCGAGCCCCCGGGATCCCATCCAAAAGCACCGGCAAGTCTATATTCATGATACGGACTCGCTCAAACTTCTGGAACATGAAAAACAACAACGGAACTAAAAATTCACCCCCCTAACCAAATTAATCAAACTTAAGAACTTTGAAATTCTAGACTTCATTGCATTGCGCCGAACTGGTCTATACTACTCGGAATGACCCCAAATTTTGCAGACAAGTTATAAATGACTATACGAAACTATTACCGGTCCCGTAATTCCATTCGGACCCCGATAGCATTAAGTCCTGTTCCAGGCCAAATTCTAAACTTAAGGAAATCCTGATTTCCATTTCGGGCGCCGAAACGCTCCCGGGTCATCAGAAACCCAAGTCGAACATACACCCAAGTCTGAAATCATCATACGGAGCTACTGGAGCTGTCAGAACTCGATTCCGAGGTCGTTTGCTCAAAATGTTGACTGAAGTCAAACTTGGCTAAATAGGCCAGCCTTAAGGAACCAAGTGTTCCTAAACCATCCAAATCATTCCCAAATCCCGAACCACCCGCTCCCACGAGTCATAAAGCACGAATAGACGCTATAGAAGGTTTCATTTAAGGAAACGAGATCTAAATTCCCAAAACGACCGGCTGGGTCGTTACATTTTCCCCTCTTAAACCAACATTCGTCCTCGAACGGGACTAGAATCATACTCGGAGTGCTGAATAGCTGTGGATATCTGCTCCGCATGTCCTTCTCGGACTCCCAAGTCGCCTCCTCAACTGGTTGGCCCCTCCACTGGACCTTAACCGCAAAAACTGTCTTAGACCTCAACTGGCGGTCCTGCCTACCGCAATAGCCACTGGCTCCTCCTCGTAGCCCAACTTCTCATCTAACTGAATTGTGTTGTAATCAACCACGTGTGAGAAGTCGGCGTGATACCTCCGAAGCATGGAAACATGAAAAACTGGGTGAACTCCTGATAAGGCTGGAAGAAAAGCAAGCTCATAAGCAACCTCTCCAACCCACTTCAGCACCTCGAAAGAACCTATATATCTGGGGCTCATCTTGCCTTTCTTCCCAAATCTCATAATGCCCTTTATCGGCGAAACCTTCAACATAACCCTATCTCCCTCCATGAATGCTACATCACGTGCCCGCTGATCTGCGTAGCTCTTCTGCCTAGACTGTGTTGTACGGAACGTTTCCTGAATGTTGAACTGAGGTCTATCTGAGTACCCATCTCGCTGTGCAAAGCTCTCCAGAAGTGCGAAGTGAACATAGGACCCCGATCTGAAATGATAGACACCGGCACACCGTGCAACCGGACTATCTCACGAAGGTAAATCTGAGCCAGCCTCTCTGTAGTATAAGTAGTAGCCACAGGAATGAAATGTGCCGATTTGGTCAGTTTATCCACAATGACCCAAACCGCATCAACCTTCCACAAAATCCGAGGCAACCCAACAACGAAGTCCATAGTGATACGCTCCCATTTCCACTGAGGATTAGGCATCTGCTGAAATAAGCCTTCTAGCCGTTGATGCTCGTACTTAACCTGCTGACAATTAAGACGCCTAGCCACATGCTGAACAATGTCTTTCTTCATCCGCCTCCACTAGTAGTGTTGCTTCAAATCACAGTACATCTTCGTAGCTCCTGGGTGGATAGAATACCGAGAACTGTGATCCTCTGCTAGAATCCTCTCCCTCAGGCCATCAACATTAGGAACACACAATCGGCCCCCGAGTCGCAGAACACCATCCTCGCCTAAAGTAATCTCCTTGGCCCTGCGCTGGACCACCGTATCGTGTAGCTCTGCTAGACGTGGATCATCAAACTATCGAGCCTTAATCTCTCCCAATAATGAAGACTGAGCAATCACATGAGCTAGAACTCGACGAGGCTCAGAAAGATCCAATCTCACTAGGCGATTGGCCAAGGACTGAATGTCCAAGGCTAAAGGTCTCTCCTCAGCCGAAATGTAGGCCAAACTACCCATACTAGCTGCCCGCCTGCTCAAGGCATCCGCTACAACATTTTCTTTGCCCGGGTGATACAGAATAGTGAGATCATAGTCTTTCAACAACTCAAGCCACCTCCGCTGCCTCAAATTAAGGTCCCTCTGCTTGAGTAAGTACTGCAGGCTGTATTGGTCGGTATAGACCTCACAAGATACACCGTACAAATAATTCCGCCATATCTTCAAAGCATGAACAATCGTCGCCAACTCCAAATTGTGCACAGGGTAATTCTTTTTATGAACCTTCAACTGCCGCGAAGCATAAGCAATAACCTTGCCATCCTGCATCAACACACATCCCAACCAGACGCGCGAGGCGTCGCAATACACTGTATACACTCTAGACTCAGAAGGCAATGATAACACTAGTGCTGAAGTCAATGCCGATTTGAGCTTCTGAAAGCTCTCCTCACAATCGTCGGACCACTGAAATGGAGAATTCTTCTGAGTCAATCTAGTCAGTGGAGCGGAAATAGAAGAGAATCCCTCCACGAATCGACGGTAATAACCTGCTAAACCCAGAAAACTCCTGATCTATGAAGCTGACGTAGGACGTGGACAACTTTGAACTGCCTCAATCTTCTGCGGATCAACCTTGATACCCTCACCTGAAACCACATGCCCCAGAAATGCCATGGACTCCAGCCAAAACTCGCACTTGGAGAACTTAGCATATAGCTTCTGCTCTCGCAAGGTCTGAAGTACGACTCTCAAATGTTGCTCGTGCTCTCCCAGGCTCCATGAGTAGATCAATATGTCATCAATGAAAACAATAGTGAAGGAGTCGATATACGGCCTGAACACCCTATTCATCAAGTCCATAAATGCTGCTGGGGCATTGGTCAAGCCAAAAGACATCACTAAGAACTCACAGTGGCCATATCTGGTGCGAAATGCAGTCGTCGGGACATCAGAAGCCCGAATCTTCAACTGGTGATAACCCGACCTCAGATCAATCTTAGAGAACACACGAGCACCCTATAGCTGATCAAACAAATCATCAATGCGCGGCAGAGGATACTTGTTCTTGATGGTCACCTTATTCAACTGGCGGTAGTCAATACACATCCACATAGAACCATCCTTCTTCTTCACAAATAGGACTGGAGCACCCCACGGCGACATGCCCGACCTAATAAACCCCTTGGCCAACAACTCCTCTAGCTGCTCTTTCAACTCTTTTAGCTCCTTAGGAGCCATACGATAATGAGGAATAGAAATAGGCTGAGTATCTGGAGTCAAATCAATGCAGAAATCTATATCTCGATCTGGAGGCATGCCTGGAAGATCTGAAGGAAACACACCCGGAAACTCCCGAATGACAGGCACTGAATCAAGGGTAGGAGACTCGGCGGTCGTGTCCCGCACATAAGCAAGATAAGAAAGACACCCTTTCTCGACCATGTGCCGAGCTTTCATGAAGGAAATGACCCGGCCGAAGGCACTAACTGAAGCACCCATGCACTCTAACCTCGGCGACTCAGGCATGGCTAATGTAACTGTCTTGGCATGGCAATCCAGGACAGCATGATGAGGGGATAACCAATCCATGCCCAAGACCTCGAAATCAACCATATCAAGCAACAACAGGTCGGCTCTGGTCTCAAACCCGCAGAAGGTAATCACACATGACCGATAGACCCGGTCTACAATTACAGAGTCGCCCACAGAAGTGGATACATACAAGGGAGGACCCAAAGACTCGCAAATAACATCCAAAGAATGGGAAAATAATGATGAAACATAAGAATATGTAGACCCTGGATCAAATAGCACTGAAGCCTCTCTATTACAGACCAAAATAATACCTGTAATCACGGCGTCTGATGCCACTGCGTCTGCCCTGGCTAGAATAGCATAAAATCTGGCTGGAGCACCCGATGACTGAGCTCCCCCAGGACGAGCTGGGGCTGAATGACCCCTTCCTGACTGGCCTCCCCCTCTAGGACGGCCCCTGCCAATCTAACCTCCACCCCTAAGTGGTCGTGTTGCTGGTGCTGTAATCATAGGCTGCTGACTCTGCTGCACGGCCTTGCCCCGATTCCTGGGACAAAACCTCCATGCGTGACCCAGATCTCCACACTCGAAGCAACCCCCTAGCACTACTGCTTGCTGCCCTAAAGAGGAGAAACCCTGACTAGCTGAAGAGCGGTGTGAATCCCCTGGTAAAGCACTAGGATAAGAATTGGAGGATCTCTGATGGCTAGAATAACTGTTGGGTGCATTCTAGATGGCTGAAGGATGATAGGAGCGCTTTAGCATGGCGCTAAATTGGGACCTGACTAGAACAACCCTAGGAGGTACTGGAGGTGCTGAATAGGAAGGCATGCTGAACTGGACACCTCCGTACTGACCCCTGGCCCTAGCTGGAGCCCCTCTGAAGTCGCCTACAAACCTGGCCCTCTTGTCCTGCTGACCCTGTTGACCTGGTTGACCCTGCTCCCTGCCCCTCACACGGTAACCCTCGATACGTCGAGCTATCTCGACTACAAGCTGATATGGGGTACCCATCTCTACCTCTCTGGCCATGGAAGTCCTGATTCCTGGATGTAAGCCTTCCACAAACCGTCGAACCCTCTCAGCATCTGTGGGCAATATCATGAGAGCATGGCAAGACAACTCTGAGAACCTGGCATCATAATCTGACATAGACATATGCCCCTGCTCTAACCTCTCAAACTGACCCCGAAGCTCCTCCCTCTCAGATGGTGGAATGTATCTGTCCAAAAATAACTGAATGAACTGCTTCTAAGTAACCGGTGGCGACCCTGCTGGCCTACTGAGAACATATGACTACCACCAGTTGCGAGCTCTGCCCTCAAGCTGAAATGTCATGAAATCTACCCCGTGTGACTCTAATATCCTCATGTTGTGCAGTCTGTCCCTGCACCTCTCGGTAAAATCCTGTGCATCCTCTCCTCGCTCACCCCCGAAGGTCAGAGGGAGAAGATGGGTCCACCTACCTAGCAGCTTCTGCTGGTCTATCTCTGCAACTGGCTTGAGCTCCGGTGCTGCCACCCAAGGCTGAACCCCAACCACTAGTGGAATATCTGGAGTACGATGTAATTCTACTACTGGTCCTGTAGCCTGGGCGGTAGGGGTCTGAACTCCCCTTCCTTCCTGGGAAGCAGCAGGATCTGATGGAAGTACACCTGTCTGTGACATAGTATCCATGAACCTTAGCATACGGCCCATGACCTCCTGGAAGCCCAGCGCCGTCATAAAATCAGCGGGTGGAGGAGCTACTGGAGGTAGCTCATCCTGCTCCTCAATATAAGGATCCTCAATCGGTGCAACCGGTACCGCTCTGGGACGCCCTCGCCCCCTACCACAAACAAGAGCCCTACCCCTGCCCCTCACATGGCCTCGAGCGGCGGGGGTAGCAGCCTCTCTTGGATCAGGAACATGTGAAGCACGCGTCCTCACCATTTGTGAGAGAATAGAAGAATAGGTTTGAGTACATCATCGGTTGCACGACCAGATATGAAAAAAAGGAGTTTCTTAACACCCTATAGCCTCCTGAATATAAGTACAGACGTCTCTGAACCGATGTGCAAGACTCTACTGGGTTTGCCCGTAACTCGTAAGACTACGTGAACCTAAGGCTCTGATACCACGTTGCCACGACCCAATTCCTAATTCAAGTCACGATGGCGCCCAACAGTGGGGTTAGGCAATCCGATATAACTTTCACTAAGTGATACCCTTCCCATTCGATCAAACAGGTCAATGATTACCAGTTTATAACAACTAATATGATACTAACCTTGAGTGAAGGTAAAGTCATAGTAGATACAAAGCCGAAATAAAACATGCATATAGGTATACATCCCAAAACCCCTAAAATATATACCGCGTGTGTGCCAGGAACTAGTGTCACGAGTGCCACGGGCAACTACTGAATATACAATGACTACAACATATACAGGGTCTCAGTCTGAGTGAAAGAGACAGAGAGCATAACAAAGAAACTCCCAGACGCTGCTAGGAAGTCGCCAGGAAAGCAGCTCACCGTGAAGTATGTCCACGCTATCAATATCTGGCACCGGCTTGAAAATCAGATGGACCAGCCTCCGGACCTGTACAGTCAAGTACATAAAAAGAAAGAAAGTGCAGCATGAGTACATATATATAAATATGTACCCAGTGAGTATCATGTTTAATCTCGAAGAAGTAGTGACGAGAGGTCGACTCGATACTCACTAAGGTCCAACAATCGTAAAGTAAGAATGATGTAAATAAATTGTAGACAAGTAAAATAAATAATCAAGCACATCAGTAACCGGCATCAAATAACAACCTCAAATCAAACAAGTTTGGTATCCGCCGTGGCGTACGGCCCGATCCCACCCTGGTAGTCTCAATCTCGCTGTGGAGTTCGGCCCGATCCCACCTTGGTAGTCTCAATCTCGCCGTGGCGTACGGCCCGATCCCACCCTAGTAGTCTCAATCTCGCCGTGGCATACGACCCGATCCCATAATATAATCAATCATCACTCTGCCGTGGCGTACGGCCCGATCCCATAATATAATCAATCCTCACTCTGTCGTGGCGTACGCCTCGATCCATAATATAATCAATCATCAGTATGTCGTGGCGTGTGGCCCGATCCCATAATATAATCAATCATCACTCTGCCGTGGTGTACGGTCCGATCCCATAATATAATCAATCATCACTCTGTCGTGACCCTCTTATCACACTTAAATCAATCCAAGTATCACAACGTTCAAAGACAACAATACCAAGCACACAAGTATACAAGTCATATATATGCTATAACAGAGGTAAAAAATGAGCATGTTGTGTCCTAACTACCCGGACGAAACAGTAATAGCCACTACGTATGGACCCTCGTCACTCGGTGCGTACGTAGACCCCAAACAAGATCACATAGCAAACAAGGATAGCTAGAGGGACAATTTCCCTCTTACGAGGTTAGAAAGGAGACTTACCTCGATAAAAGCACTCCTCGGACCAAGGACCGGATCAAAAGATGCGCCTGAAATTCCGAAACTACTCTTGACGGCACACAACTAGCCAAACGTAGCATAATTGAGTCAATTCATGCTCTAGGAATAAGAATTAACAAGATATTCCAAAATATAGCATTCTTGAAGGTTTTTGAAATTTCGACCCCGGGCCCACGCGTTCGGATTTTGAAAATTCTCGAAGGAATGAATTACCCGAAGCCTAAGGATTGTAATTACATAGTTCATTTAGGAATTTATGGCTAAAAAAATTGAAGTTTCACTATTTTTCCAAAACCCCACATTTTTCTATCAATTCCTATGAATTTTAAGATAATTGGAAGAGAATTTTATTTGAATTTGATGTTAAAAAGTCATGAAAACTGACTAGAAATCACTTACCTTGATGAATTTGAACTTGGGCAGCCCTTTCCCTAGCTTGGAGGAGCTCTAATGGAGGTTGGGTATTGAATAATGAAGAAGAATCCCGTAATTGGACATTTAAGTACTGCCCAGGAAAACCTTCACACCAAGCTGCCAGACCACTGCAGTCGCGGCTGGAGGTCAGCGATCGCGAAGAACAAATGGCCCTGGACCCCAAACAATACTATGTGATCGCATAGTTGCGGCCTACGATCGCGAAGAGTGGGAAGTTAGGCTTATGCGATCGCAGGAGTGAGTTTTGCGATCGCAGAGAGTGGGGGAAGAGACTTATGCGATCGCAGAGAACAAAATTTAGCCCAGAAGAAATCCCTCTCTGCGATCGCAATCATCCCTCTGCGATCGCAGAAAGGAAACTAGATAGAAATTTTTTGGGTTTTCTAACTTAGCTCCCGGGGGTCTAAAACACCCCCGAGCCCCCCGGGATCCCGTCCAAAAGCACCGGCAGGTCTGTATTCATGATACGGACTTGCTCAAACTTCCGAAACATGAAAAACAACAACGGAACTAAAAATTCACCCCCATAACCAAATTAATCAAACTTAAGAACTTTGAAATCTAGAATTCATTGCATTGCGCCGAACGGGTCTATACTACTCGGAATGACCCCAAATTTTGCAGACAAGTCATAAATGAATATACGAAATTATTACCAATCCTGGAAATCCATTCGGACCCCGATAGCATTAAGTCTCATTCCAAGCCAAATTCTAAACTTAAGGAAATCCTGGTTTCCATTTCGGGTGCCGAAACACTCCCGGGTCATCAGAAACCCAAGAAGAACATACTCCCAAGTCTGAAATCATCATACGGAGCTACTGGAGCTGTTAGAACTCAATTCTAAGGTCGTTTTCTCAAAATATTAACCGAAGTCAAACTTGGCCAAATAGGCCAGCCTTAAGGAACCAAGTGTTCCTAAACCATCCAAATCATTCCCAAATCTCGAACCACCCGCTCCTGCGAGTCATAAAGCACGAATAGACACTATAGAAGGTTTCATTTAAGGAAATGGGATCTTAATTCCCAAAACGACCAGTTGGGTCGTTACAATCAGAGATTAGGAGGGCCACTTCAACAGATTGAAATTCTAGAGTGGAAGTGGGAGTGAATCACCATGGACTTTGTGGTTGGACTTCCTCGGACTTTAAGAAAGTTTGATGTTATTTGGGTGATCGTGGATCGGCTGACCAAATCAACCCATTTCATTCTAGTGTTGACTACATATTCCTCTGAGTGGTTGGCTGAGAATTATATCAGGGAGATTGTTCGCCTCCACGTTGTTCCAGTATCTATCATTTCAAAAAGAGGTACACAGTTTGCTTCACGATTATGAAGATTTGTTCAGCAGGAGCTAGACACCAGGGTAGAGTTGAGTACAACCTTTCACCCTCAGACGGACGGGTAGTCCGAGCGCACGATTCAGATTCTTGAGGATATGTTTCGTGCCTCTGTGATTGATTTTGGAGGGTCATGAGACTGATAATTTCCACTTGAAGAGTTTTCTTATAATAATAGTTACCAGTCCAGCATTCAGATGGCACCGTGTGAGGCTTTGTATGGTCGACGGTGCAGGTCTCCAGTGGGATGGATTGAGTTGGGCGAGGCCCGATTAGTGGGTACAGATTTGGTCCAGGATGCCCTAGATAAGGTGAAGGTGATTCAGGAGAGACTTCGCACAGCCCAGTCCAGGCAGAAGAGTTACGCGGACCGGAAGGTTTGTGATTTGGCATTTGTTGCTGGTGGTCGGGTTTTGCTTCAGGTATAGCCGTTGAAGGGCGTCATGAGGTCTGGGAAGAAGGGTAAGCTCAGTCCGAGATTTATCGGCCCTTTTGAGGTGTTGCAGTGTTTGTAGGGAGGTTGTTTATGATCCTACTTTGCCTCCCAGCCTATCAGGAGTTCATCCGGTATTCCACGTCTCTATGCTCCAGAATTATCACGGTGACCCGACTCATGTTTTGGATTTCAGTTCACTCCGGTTGGACAAGGATTTATCATATGTTGAGGAGCCAGTAGCCATATTGGATAGACAGGTCTGAAAGCTCAAGTAAAAGAATATTGCATCAGTAAAGGTTCAGTGGAGGGGTCAGCCGGTCGAGGAGGCGACTTGGGAGACCGAGCAGGATATGCGCAGCCAGTACCTTATTTGTTCACAGATTCAGGTATGTCCTTATGCTCGTTCGAGAGCGGACGATTTTCTTAAGAGGGGAGAATGTAACGACCCGGTCGGTCATTTTGAGAGTTAGCTACCCAATCCCCTAATGACTATTTTCCCCACGTTTGTATCTGGTTATGGGACTTGTCGAAATGATTAGTTGTGAATTTCGGAGAATTTTTGGACACATAGTCCCTATGTGTGAGTATAAGCTTTAGAAATCGGACCGTAGTTGGAACTGTGTGAAGACGGGTCCCAAATGGAACTCCATCAACTTTTTTAGCTCCGTTAGGTGATTTTGGGGTTAGGCGTGTGTCCGAAATGTGTTTTCTAGGTCTATAGTAGATTTAGGCTTGAATTGGCAAAAGTTAGAATTTCGGCAATTTCGGCCGATATGTAAAAGTTTGATATCGGGCTCGAAATGGAATTCTGAGAGTAGTTGTAGGTCCGTAATGTCATTTATGACCTATGTGTAAAATTTGAGGTCATTCGAATTAGTTTTGACGTGTTTCGGCATCGGTTGTAGATTTTGGAAATTTCATAAGTTCTTAAGTTTGAATCCATGTATAATTGGTGATTTTGATGTTATGTGATGTGTTTTGAGGGATCAACTAAGTTTGGATAAGGTATTAGGACTGGTTGGTAAGTTTTGTTGATGTCTCGGGGGCCTCGGAGATGTTTTGGATGCTCAATGGGATGATTTTGGACTTAGAAAACCAGCTGAAGCATTGCTAGTTCTGGTAATTCACACCTGCGGAAGGGGAGCCGCATGTGCCGTTATGGGCTTTGCAGGTGCGGTTATGGGCTTCGCAGGTGTGGTTTTTGCCAAGGTCAGCCAGGTTCGCAGGTGCGGTCTGGGTTCCGCAGGTGCGGCCCCATCTCATTTAGTAAGTTTTCGCACCTGTGATGTATTTTGTATTTTCCGCAGGTGTGGTCTAAGAGGGCGCAGGTGCGGGATCTCTGGGCAGTTTATACCAAAATCGAGGATTTATACCATTATCCATATTTCAAACTTGGGAGCTCGGGAAAGTGCTGTTCTTGAAGCGATTTTCACCTGGGCAAATTGGGTAAGTAATTCCTAGTTGGTTTAGACTAATTTCCATGAATATACACTTAAATCCACCCTTTAATTTTGAATTTATGGTGGAAAATTGGGAAAATTTGATAAAATTATCATGCTAAGTTTTTGAGTTTTGATATATATTTTTGTATCCGATTTGAATAATTCTTGTATGGTTAGAATCGCGAGTGAATGTGTGTCCGAATTTTGTAATTTTTACTCTATTCCGAGACGTGGGCTCTATGGACTTTTTTGGCAATTTTCCTAATTTCGCGTATTAGCTTCAAACTAATTAGCTATATTGATTTCTTATAGTGACATTTACATTATGCATTTGAATTGAATAGATTTGAGCAATTCAGAGTCGGGTACTCGTGACAGGAACGTGGTGTTGAGTTGAGTACAGCAGTTGAGGTAAGTGGCTTGCCTAACTCTGTGTTGGGGACTTCCCTTGGGTTATATTGACACTATTTTTTGTATGGGCGTCGTGTACGTGAGGTGACGAGTACGTACACCGGTCATTGTTGCAAAACTTCTATTTTTCCTATCCATTCCATAAATCATTTTGCTCTTATTTCACTGTTTAATGTGCTACTTGTGTAGTTTAGATTAGGAACAAGCATGCCTACCTATTTTACCTAAATTTGCTATTTGATACAATGCTCACCGTGTTAGTTAGTCTTTATCTTGTTCTTGTGTGTGAGTTTTTCCTGAACTGTCTAAATACACCTTATTCGGCATTCATTCGCATTGCATATTTAAATTGGGACTACGGACATATTCCGGGAGCTTTCTCCCTGTACTTCATATTTAAATTGGGACTAAGGACGTATTCCGGGAGCCTTTCCCTTTACTGCATATTTAAATTGGGACTATGGACATATTCCGGGAGCTTTCCCCATGTACTGCATCTATATATTTGGAACTACGGGACGTATCCCGGGAAATTCCAATGTGTGATACGTTATGCTGAGCCAAGGGCTCCCTGTTGCTGTTTTATTTCCAGGTTATTCATTTTACGGCTTACCTTAGAATTTATGTCTTTCTGTACTATCTTAAACTATTTTACTTATAAAATCCAGTAGAGCCTTAACCTGACCTCGTCACTAATTGACTAGGGTTAGGCTGGCACTTACTGGGTACCAATTGTGGTGTACTCATGCCCTTTCCTGCACATGTTTTTTGTGTGCAAATCCAGTTACCAATACTCTGTTCCGTGGCTAGGGGTCATTGTAGTTGCTTCGAGGAGACCACAAGGTAATTCTGCCGCGTCCGCAGAGTTCTTCGAGTCACCTTCCACTCTAGATTTAGATAGACGTTCTATGTATTTCCTTTCCGTTGTATAGAGCTATTTTGGTATAGAGCTTGTGGCTTAAAGGTGGCATTTCGAGTTTTTCGAAATTTTGCTTGTACATGCCGAGAGGTGATATTTCATTTAGTAGATTTACTTTATTCCGTCTTCATTTATTGTTTTCTTTATTATCTTCTGCAATTTAGGCTTACCTAGCGTAGAGACTAGGTGTCGTCACAGGTTATCCTATGCAGTATTACACTTGTGTTCTTCCTTTAAAGTCTTGAATTTAACACCGGGACCTTTAGAGTCTTTAGAAATATGACAAAAAAAGGGGCAATCTTCATCTAAACATTTGTACCTAAGCTTTTGGGGGCAACTCTTAAGTTGTTTTAACCAATAACCATTAGCAAGGGAATACATGTTGTTGAATTTTTTAGCTTCTGGAATGTCTTTGAATGTCATCGACTTTTGTAACTCCTTATAATCAATCAACTTAAAAGATATCTTCCTCTCTTTTTGTGTATGAAGTCTTTATAGTGAATTAGAATTACTATCAGAACAATCTGAAGAATCAAAAAGATGACAGACATATGAACTACAGGTAGTAGCAACCTCAAGTTCTGATGTGTATGACTCAATGTGCTGGACTATATTATGAACAATAATTCTTAATTCACAATCATTTACAACAAAGAAGTCAATAACATTAAACTAATAACTGACCAAAGAATATAGACTACTAATATCTAGATCACTATTTATTTCATAATATCTACAAGAAGTCCCACTCACAATTACTTGTTGAACTCCATTAAACCCCAAATTAGAAGTAAATTCATTTCTAAATAGTTGTAAGACAGTTGGTCAGAGTTATAACCTTTAACAGTATGCACAACCTTCCTTGAGTATGACACTTGTGGACTATATATCCAATCACCACCATATTGGAAGATCAGATCCAATAAGACCATTGCATATAAACTGTAGAATAAGAAAGGGAAAAGATTAAAAGAAAGTAATTGCACGATAAAAATAAAATGTAGAAACACAAGTACACAATAACATTTCAAACTGTATAATATGCTGACAAAGTGGATAACAAAATTTGGACCATACTATAAAGACAAAAGAATCATATAAAGTTAAGACAAAGATACATGAGAAGCAAAAAAATAGTGGGTCACCACACATGAAGGAGTCAGTGAAGACACAACTACAATAAACAAAGATATGATGAGGGACCCAAGTCTACAACAACAACAACAACAAACCCAGTTTGATCCCAACATGTGGGGTCTGGGGGGGTAGTCTGTACGCAGACCTTACCCCTACCTAATGTAGGTAGAGGGGATGTTTGTAATAGACCCTCGACTCAGAAGTCTATAAACAAAAAAAAAATAACAGAATTCTGACCCACTTATCTCTTAACTCAATACATGTGTATAAGAAATAGTGGACCAAACACCCAAAAATCATAGCGACAGAAATTAGATCCAACACAAAGGGGACCCCTTTTTGTTAAAGACCATATATGCAGGACCACCAAAATTGAAACCCTAAACCGAAAGAAGTAATCAATATACAAGATAGAGATCATTCCACTACAAAATACTAACCCACAAACCACCTCCAGTAATAAAGACCAAAATAAGGAATACAAATTTAGGTTAAATTGAGTATGAACAGACCACATGCAAACCAAAACAACAACAAATATACATACCTCGTAACTAAAAAATACATAACTAAATGAATCATTCAAAACCCCAGTCAAAGAAACCAAAAATTGAAACAATGAGACGAAATGCTTCACTTGATACCAAAAACAAACCAAAAAACGACGATTTAGAGTTTTTAACACGAAAATTGGTACCTTCTTATGCATCAACGATGAAGACAAGCGTACAGTGAGGAGAGTAGGAGAAAGCTCTTTCATTTTTCTATCTGCAACTCAAGGCTTTGACTATTTAAACAGGTTGGGACTATTTTAATGAGACTAATTAACGGGTTATAAGGGTCGGTGGGTTTTTATAAGGGTGGGGCGGGTTTCTAAAGTAAACGGGCCAAAAATTGCCTAGTTGGCAAATTATTTTGGGGGTCCCGGTGCCACGTAGGAAATCTGTTAGGGTTAGGGACACATTTGTATACTTTACTAACGGTAGATATGATTTTGGATGAAAAATAAAAACGGGTATTAACGTGTCTAATTTTCAATAGTAGAGGTACAATTTTTGCCTTTTTCCCATTAGAGAAATAGGGCAAAAAGTCAAAAAATTCTAAGAAAACAAAAAGAAAAACATGAATTTTGCTCAAGGAGATTGCCACGTCACCATTTCTAGTCCATGTTTTGTCATATTATATATATAGCTTCAGCCAAACAACATTTTAACATATTGTACAAATTACCCTCCATGTACGAGTAAAAATTAAAATTGTATGACAATCATCCTCGGCATTACATTGGATTGAATTTGATTAATTCAAGTTCCAAATTTGATTTTCAAATTGAAAGATTTTTTTAATTCCGAAGAGGGTATAGTCGGAATTGTAGTATAAACTTCGATTCTAGTTCCATCCGATAAGAGTTGGAACTTGGAACCAATAATGTACCTTTTTCATATACAGAAATTAGAGAAGGGAAAAACGCTCTTATATTTATGATCCCTTCGGAGTTACCAGATTTCACTATTTGATCGACACTAGGAAGTTGCATTGAAGAGCTGAGACGACGAGTCGGAAATGGAATCCCCTCTCTATATCGAGGTTAATATCAATCGAGGCAAGAAGAGATAGACTTCGAGTAATATCGATATAGCTTTGAAACGGAGAACGTGAGATATCCACGATTGGTCGAGGATCGTGGCGTGAATCTCGGAACGGATTAAGTCTATAGCGGTTAATCAGCTGTTTATATGATTTCCTTCTATAATTAAATGTATACCATAATTAGTATTTCTCTACTATATAAAGAGGAATTCTAATCATTTGTAATCATCACTATTCACTAAGAAAAAGCTATACATTCATTTCTTTCTTGCTTATTTCTATGATCACCGTTCATCAGAATTATTCTTTATTGCTCGTATAATACCACCTCGAGGTTACTTCAATTTAAGGTCGAGGTTCACTTTACACACTGGGTTGGTTTATTTTATAGTTCAATTCAGTCATTTATCTTCTCGTTTATTAATTGGTATTGGATAAAATCACATATCTCGGGGTAGCACTGGTTGCCAACCCAGTAGACGTTAGCTCACACATCGCGTTGAATTCGAATCTAGGCGAGGACACCGAAGGGAATATATGTATAGAAGGGAGATCTGGCGGCCAAGGAGAACAAGGCAGAGGAGATGGAGGAGTCAGTCTCCAAGTGATATTTGAAATTCTACAAGGTCAAAAGGCCGCAACTGCACAACTAAAAAATGAACATCGAACTCCAAGTGGGGTCGAACCGGAAGCCGCACGCATATCTGAGCCAGTACCAAAAAGTCTGAATGTTAGTGAATCGGGACTGACCCCGCAATAATGAAGATGCTCGAGGAGCTCACCGAACAAATTGAGTCAGGAGAGAGGAAAATTGAGGCAAATGTTAAGAAAGTTAAACGTACAACTCCCGAGTTAATCAGATACCACAGAAACCGTCAATTTTGAAAGAAATGGATTCGAAGAAATTTGTACAGAAGTCGTTTCCTCGAACTGCGGCTCCGAATCCCATTCCCAAAAAGTTTCGTATGCTGGATATACCTAAGTACAATGAGACCACCTACTATACATGCGCCATCAAAGGTAACATTTTGGAAGATGACAGAGATCGAATATGTTCTATTAAAGAAGTTTGGATAGACTCTATCGAAGGGAGCAATGATTTGGTACCACAATTTGCCGCCAAATTCCATCGACTCATTTGTCATGTTAGTAGATTCCTTCGTAAAGGCCTATGCCGGTATGATGACCCAAAAGGGGTCATCTTATGAATTAAGACACTATTCCAGGCTCGTTAGCATTAAAAGGATAATTTTAGTTACCTCGTTTTGCGTTCAGTACGGGCATGAATCCGGAAAAGCTTTTATGTGAAAACATGAGAAATTGTAATTTCTAGAGTTAAAAATTTAGTTTTAGTTGACTTTGGTCAATATTTAAAGTAAACGGACCCGGATTTATGTTCCGACGATCCTGGGAAGTCCGCAGTAAAATATGGGACTTGGGTGTATGCCCAGAATTGAATTCTGAGGTCCCTAGCCTTAGAAAACATTTTTTGAAGAAAATTATATTGCTGGTTATTACAAGAAATAAAGAAATAAAATAATATGTGAAATTCTTAGTAGCGGGCTTGTATTTTGGTTAGGAGCCCCGAACAAGTTTGTTATGATATTTAAGTCTTATCTATAAAATTTGATGAGAGTCGGAATTGATTTGACGTGATTCGGACGTCCGATTGAAAAGTTAGAAATTCGAGTGTTCTTGAGAAAATCTTGGGTTTTAAGGTTAAATCGACAGTCTTTTTATGTTATTTTGATGATTTGATCGCACGAGCATGTCTGTATGATGTTCTTAGACATGCGGGCATGTTTGGTTTGGAGCCCTGAGGGCTCATGTGAGTTTCGGGTAGGCTACAAAGTGTTTAGACTTAGAAAACAATTGCTCAGCTGATATCTGGTGTTGGCAGGCATCTGATCTCGTATTTGCCAGATCACGCTTCGCATTTTCTAAGTCCTGGGCCAGCCTCAGATCTCGCAAATGCGAGATTTCTGGCCGCAATTTCGAAACACCATATGTCGCAAATGCGACAATTTCATCGCATTTGCGATGGCAACAAAAATCTGAAAGGTTCGCAATTGCGAACTCCTGATCGCAAATGCGAGATCTGCAACCTGTTAAAACACATTCTAATCGGGGTTTTCACCTCTTTTTCAATTCTCAAATCCTAAACCTCCATAGGCGATTTTGCAAAGACCCAAACTTTCCCAAATCATTGGTAAGTGATCTCTAACTTATTCATTTCAATCCTAAACAACTTTTAACAAGATTTCAACCTAAAATCTAGAGTTTTTATGGCGAAGATTTGGATTTTTGGGTAGAACCTAGGAATTTCAAATTTTGGGTATTTAGACCTCGAATTGAGGCTGGATTCCAAAACCAATTGTATGTCTGGGCTCGGGGGGAATGGGTAAACGGGTTTTGGTCCCAGCCTCGAGTTTGGACCAAGCGTGTCCGGGGTCGATTTTCATATTTTGCTGGGAAAACTTTGGGAAACCATGATTTTGCATTAAAGTTAGCACCTTTAGTATTAATTAATAATGTTAAGCCAATTATGATTATATATGAGTAAGGTGAAGGCCAAATCTAAAGGGAAAGCAGTGCTTGGGTAGTGAGTGGCCTGCGAATTCGAGGTAAGTGATGTGTCTAACCTTAGTTTGAGGGAATAGGTATTCGGTGATTACTTGCTACATGTTTTTTGCTAAATCCAATGTATAGATGAGGTCACGAGTACCTATACGTTGTGGTCAGGTCATAACATGCGAGTATAAGTTAATTCTGGTATTTTGGTTGTTTTAGAGCCTATTACTTGTGATTATTGTTGTTGTTGAAAATGTTGGAAGGTTAGTATCTGGTTCCAGTAAAATTGATGATATTGTGAATACTGAGTTAAGATTTATATGATAAATGATGGTGGAAACTATGTTGAAATATTGATTTCCTGTGAAATCCTTCTTGTTGTGTTGTAAATGATTATGTGATTGGTGAGGGTGAGAGTAAAAGCACGAAGGGTGATGCCATGCATGCTTTCATATTCATTATGTGGTGAGGATGAGGGTAAAAGCACGAAGGGTGATGTCGTGCATGTATTCATATTCATGATATGGTGAGGATGAGAGTAAAATCACGAAAGGTGATGCTGTGTATGCATTCATATTCATTATATGGTGAGGCAACAACAACAACAACAACAATAAACCCAGTTTGATCCCAACATGTGCGATGGTAGTCTGTACGCAGACCTTACCCCTACCTAATGCAGGTAGAGATGTTGTTTCCAATAGACCCTCGGCTCAGGAAGGACAATAAGAAGAAGAAGGAAGCAAGGAAGGAAGAAAGATAAAGGAAAAAAAAAGGGACAGATAAAGGATAAATAGTATCCAATGATAGCAACAAGGAATACAATACATGAGGCGAACAAAACCACATACCGTAGCACAAATCTAAGAATATGAAGGGAAATGCATGCTACTAAGCCTATCGGTGAACACTATAAACTTCCTACTAACCTTCTACCTTAATCCTCGACCTCCACACCCTCCTATCAAGTTCCATGTCCTCAGTGAGCTAAAGCAGAGCCATGTTCTACCTAATCACTTCTCCCAGTACTTCTTAGGCCTACCTCGATCCCTTCTCCAACTCTCCATGGCCAACCTCTCACACCTCATGATAGGGGCATCAATTCTTCTTCTTATAACATGTCCGAACCATCTTATTCGCGACTCGCGCATCTTGTCTTCGACGGAGGCTACTCCCACTCTGTCCCGGATAACTTCGTTCTTAATCCTATCTCGCCTGGTACACCCACACATCCATATCAACATTCTAATCTCTGCTACTCTCATCTTCTGCACATGGGAGTTCTTGACTGGCCAACACTCAGTCCCATACAGCATAGCGGGTCGAACGATCACTCGATAAAACTTACCCTTAAGTCTTAATGGCACATTCCTATCACATAGAACACCGGAAGCAAGCCTCCACTTCATCCACCCCGCTCCGATGCGATGTGTGACATCTTCGTCAATCTCCCCGTTATCGTGTATAATAGACCCGAGATATTTAAACTCTCTCTCCTAGGGATAACTTGAGCATCAAGATTAACCTCTATGTCTGGATCATGGGTTCTCACTGAATTTGCACTCCAAGTATTCTGTCTTGGTTCTACTGAGTTTGAAACCTTTAGACTCCAAGGTCTGTCTCCAAACCACTAACATCGCGTTAACTCTGCTACGCGTCTCTTCAATCAACACTATATCATCGGCAAATAGCATGAACCAAGGCACCTCCCCTTGGATGTGACGCGACAGTACATCCATCGCCAAGGAAAACAAAAATGGGCTTAGAGTCGATCCCTGGTGCAACCCCATCACCACAGGGAAATGGTCTGAGTCCCTACCCACAGTCCTCACCTGAGTCTTAGCATCATCATACATATACTTAATCACCCTAATGTACGCTACAGGAATGTCGCTAACCTCCAAACACCTCCACAGGACCTCCCTCGGAACTTTATCGTATACCTTCTCATGGTCAATAAACACCATATGCAAATCCTTATTCCTTTCCTTGTACTGCTTCACTAATCTCCTTACCAGATGAATCGCTTCCGTAGTCGAACGGCCCGGCATGAATCCAAACTGATTCTCGGAAATAGACACGCACCTCCTCACCCTGGCCTCCACCACTCTCTCAAACCTTCATAGTGTGACTCAATAACTTGATACCCCTATAATTGTTACAATTTTGGATATCACCCTTTTTCTTGTAAAGCGGAACCATCGTACTTCACCTCCATTCTTCCGGCATCTTCTTTGCCTTGAAAATAACATTAAACAACCTAGTGAGCCACTCCAAACCTGCCCGCCCCGCACTCTTCTAGAATTCCACCGGGATTTCATCTGGCCCCATTGCTCTGCCCCTGCACATCTTACACATCGCTCCTTCCACCTCCTCTACCGTAATCCGCCTACAGTACCCAAAATCCTGCTAACTCTCGGAGTGCTCCAACTCACCCAATACAATGCGTCTATCCCCCTCCTCATTCAACAGTTTATGGAAGTATGTCTTCCATCTTCTCTTAATGAGTGCCTCGTCCATCAACACTTTACCATCCTCGTCCTTGATGCACTTGACCTTATCTAAGTCATGGGCTTTCCTCTCCCTCAACTTGGCCAACGGGTACAACCTCTTTTCCCCACCTTTGCCCTCGAGCTCCTCGAACAAACGAGCAAATGTCGCGTTCTTAGCCGTCGTAACTGCTAACTTTGCCTCTTTCTTTGCCTTTATGTATCACTCCCGATAAGTTCTTTTTTCCTCCTCGTTTGTATTCTCTACTATCTTCAAATAAGCAGTTTCCTTAGCTTCCACTTTACCTTGAACCTATCCATTCCATCACAAGTCCCATTTATGACCCCAGGAGAACCCTTCGTGACCTCTAAGACCTCTCTAGCTACCCTAATGCAATCCGCAATCATGGACCACATACTAGACGCGTCCCCCACACTCATCCAGACCCTCATAGCCAACAACTTCTCCCCTAACTCATGAGCTTTGTCCATAATCAAGTTACCCCACTTGATCTTAGATTGCCTGCACCCCGCCCTCTTCTTCCTACTCCTCTTGATCTCCATTTACATAATTAGGAGCCTATGCAGAGTCGTGAGTTGCTCACTCGGGATGACCTTGCAGTCAGTGCACAAACCTTTATCGCATTTCCTGCAGAGAAGATAATCAATCTGAGTCTTGCCCATTGAATTTCGGAAAGTGACCAGGTGTTCTTCCCTCTTTGGTAAACTCGATGAGAGAAAAAGCACAAAGAGTGATGCCGTGCATGTATTCAAATTCATTACATGGTAAGGATGATAGTAAAAGAATGAACGGTGATGTCGTGCATTCATATTCATTACATGGTGAGGATGAGAGTAAAAGTACGAAGGGTGATGACGTACAACTTCCATTTCTACTTTAATTGCTCAATTTAGTCAGTTTATCATTGTTTATATTTTTCTTTTGCTGTTTGAATCCTTATGATAAGGTTCCTCACAGTATGACCCTTTCCCATTATTTGTTATTTGTAAACGCGTAGCATGCTGTTATTTCTGCTAGCATGTTTATATATGTCCAGGTTTTATGTGGTGTCATGTCCTAGCCTCGTCACTACTTCGTCGAGGTTAGGCTCGACACTTACTCAGTACATGGGGTTGGTTGTACTGATAAAACATTCGGCACTTCTTGTGCAGATCCAGGTTCCAGCCAAAGCTGATACCTTGAGCATAGTTGAGAATTTACATGGAGACACGAGGTAGATCTGCTGGCATCCGCAGATTTCTGGAGTCTTCTCTTTTCTATATAGACATTGTTATTATTTCATTCAAAACGGAGATACATTATTTTCAGCCCAATTATTTGTAGTACTCTTTAGTAGTTCGTGAATTGTGACACCATACCCTGGGTAGTTTTATGGTTTTATATTTAGTTCGTGGTTCGGTTTATTTCTTCGGATATTATTCATGAAATTGTTTAGTGGAAAATGTTAGATTCAACATTCATTTTTAAATTGTTCTGTTATGTATAAGTAAACTTTAAGAGAAATAATTAAATAAGTTCTAACATTGGCTTGCCTAGAAAGTATGGTGTTAGGTGCCATCACGGCCCCGAGGGTTGGGAATTTGGGTCGTGACAGGCGGGGCTATAAAGGTTGCGATGAGAAGTCAGACCTTTTCAAGTAAAACATAAGGATATGAAACACTAAGGGAATTCGTGTCCCGATTCAAAATGGAACACATGGAGTTGCCACCAATCATAGATGATTAGGTTGTTCAAACTTTCACTCATGGGTTGAATGAACGAAGTTCTATAGCGTCACGTCAACTGAACCAAAATGATCGACTACCCGGCGGTGACTCTGGCCGACATACATAATCGGTATCAATCGAAGATCAGGGTCGAGGATGATCAATTAGGAACTCCTTCTGGTTCATTATATCCAAACAGGTCCGTAGCCAAAAAACAAAGGGACATCGATAGGGAGCAACTGTCGAACAAAGATCGATATCAGCCATACATCACAAATCGCAGGAACGACGACCCACGATGCAATTCTGCCTGAAATGATCAAAGAAGTGATCGAGGACAGAATTCTCGGGGACTTATGAACGAAAGTGGTTTTGATTAGTATGCTGATCCTATAGAGGCACCTCGGTTGTCAGAGTATAATTTCAATGTCGACACATTAGGTATTGTATCGGCATTAGGAAGAATCAAAGATACTAGATGGCCCAGACCCATACAGACCGATCCTTCTCAACAAAACCCTAATTTGATGTACAAGTATCAAGGCACACATGGACACAGAATCGAGGATTGCAAGAAAATAAGGGAGGACGTAGCATGTCTATTCAACGAGGGCCACGTTCGAGAGTTCTTAAGTATCGAGCCAAGAATCATATCAAGGAAAGGGACGCCAACAGGAAAAATGAACAGGAAGAGCCACAACATGTAATCCATATGATCGTCGGCGGGGTCGATATTCCTCAAGGGCACGTGTTCAAACACACTAAGGTGTCAATTACTCAGGAAAAACGGAACACAGATTATGTGCCAGAAGGCACCGTATCATTCAATGATGAGGAAGCAGAAGGAATTCTCAACCCTACAACGACGCTCTGTTAATTTCTATATTTATGAATAAAGTTCAAGATAAGCGTGTTTTAGTGGATCCAGGTAGCTCGGAAAATATCATTCGATCAAGGGTCATGGAGAAGCTCGGCCTACAAGACCAAATCGTGCCCGCAACTCGGCTCCTAAACTGTTTCAATATGGCCAGCAAAACGACTAAGGGAGATCATTTTACCGGTGAACGTGGCTGGAAATATTCAAGAAGTCAAGTTCCATGTAATCGAGGGTGACATGCGGTACAATGCCCTGCTCGGGAGGCCCTGGATTCACAATATGAGAGCAGTCCCTTCAACTCTCCACCAAATAATGAAATTCCTGACGCTAGAGAGGGTAAAAACAACATATAGGGAGCAACATGCTGCAAAGGAAATGTTCACAGTTGATGAGGTGATACCATTATCAGCATGTTCAACGTCAAAGGGATCGGACATCAAAGGAAAACGAGAGGCCAAATGGAAACCACAACCACCAGCCTCGACTGAATCAGAGAAGCAGGGAATGGAACAAGAAGACGACAAACATTGGATCCCTCAAACCTTCGTCATTCGCAAAGATTCCGACACCACCAAATCAACAGTCGAAGAGCTAGAACATGTTATATTGATCGAGTACCTACCCGAACGAAAGTATACCTGGGTATGAGGTTAACCCCCAATACTTAGGAAGAAACTCATTAAATTTCTTATTGATAACATGGATTATTTTTCTTAGTTTCACTTAGACATGACAGGGATCCCACCATAGCGGATAGCTGCCTTAGGTAGATTCATCTTGAGATCGTCAGATCGGAGCTATAGGTTCTTCTCACTACTCAAAAAGAAGAACGATTTCGCCTGGACCCCGGAATGCCAGCTGGCATTAGATTAATTAAAACAGTACCTCTCGAGCCCACCATTGCATCATACTCGAAAGGCAGATGAAAAGATCTACTTATACTTAACAGTCTCGGAAACCGCGGTAAGTGGTGTCCTAGTTTGAGAAGAGCAAGGTGCGGAATTTCTTGTTTATTATGTAAATCGAACTCTAGGAGAAGCATAAACTAGATATCCACACTTAGAAAAGTTGGAACTTGCTCTAATAAGCGCCTCTAGGAAGCTAAAACCATATTTTCAATGTCACTGAATATGTGTATTAACCTCTTACCCACTTAGTAATGTACTACATAAGCCCGAGCTGTTAGGTTAATTGGCCAAATGGGCCGTCGAACTCAGTGGATACCATATCAAATATCAACCCCAAACAACCATCATTTGCTAGACTTCGTGGCTGAACTCACACAATCCTCGTACCCAAAGTTGAAAAGAAACTTTTGTTAAAAAAAGGTACATCATCGGGGGTGTGAACCCTTTTTGCAGACGGCGGTTCGAATGTGAAAGGGTCTGGGCTAGGCATCATTTTGAAGCCGCCCACAGGTAGCACTATTAGGAAATCTATCCAAACTTCTTAGTTGAATAACAATGAGGCCGACTACGAGGCCATGATTGCAGGTCTCGAACTAGCTAAAAGCTTGGGAACGGAAGTTATTGAAGCCAAATGCGACTCCCTACCTGTAGTAAACCAAGTAAACAGAACCTTCAAGGTTCGAGAAGATAGAATGCAAAGGTATTTGGATAAGCTGCAGGTAACATAACATCGTTTTAAAGAATGGACTTTGCAGCATGTACCTCGAGAATAGAACAGTGAAGTCGATGCCCTTGAAAATTTGGGATCATCAGTCGAGGAAGATAAAAATCAGATCGGGGACTGTCGTTCAACTCTCAAAGTCAGTAATCGAAGAAGGTCACATTGAGAAAAACTCCAAAAGCCTAACCTGGGATTGGAGGAATAAATATATTGAGTATTTGAAAAATGAAAAGCTCCTGTCGGACACTAAGGAATCGAGGTCTCTACGAACAAAAGTTGCTCGATTCACATTGGCTAAGGAAGGAACATTGAACATGAGAACATTTGACGGATCGTTAATAGTATGCTTGGGACCAGGGGACACCGATTATGTCTTACGAGAAGTTCACGAAGGTATCGAGGTGCTCATCAAACAGGAAGATATTAGGACTTTATAGAAGTTCCGGCAAGGTTTTTAATGAGGCAACCATTGTTCGTGCTGACATAGAGTATCCGAGGTTTCTTTACATTCAACCTTGGATACTGGGGGGCATCACCCTCAGATATTATTTTTTCAAGGAAAATACTTCACGTCGACAGAGTCTCGATAGGAGAACTTTGTAAGGGGACAAACAGTTAAATGAACTGTGTCCATATAGAGTATTCGAGCCCTAATGGCAAAACATGTACATATGTATGAACTATTCAAAGAAGTACTTTTTCTTACCAGATATCTTGTTCCTTAATGAAAATTCTACTTTACAAGCTTCATACTTATGATTTCTTGTGAAAACTGGCTCAATGGCCAAGTAAAACTACACTCGAATGATTAACCCCATACTCGGGGACTACCGTCGAAAATAAACATGTTCGAACAATCTAATTTCGAAACCAAAAGACCTCAAAGAGGCCAACCCCTATTTATAGGCCAAGGACACCATTCTCGGGGATTAAAACTTTGAACAAGTTCAAAGTGCTATTGAGAAAATAAGCCCAGGAGGCATACCCAAAGGCTACGGCCAAACTAACGGAATCCGCAATGAAAACAGGTCGTCGAATTCGAAACCCGAATGAGCAAGCCTATTAGGTTTTATTCTACCCAAACCAATTCATGAATAAAGAGGGGTGAACCCCATTAATCATACTTTATAAATATTTCATTAACAACTTTCATTTTTGTTCCCATTGGCAGTTCCAGTAATAATATCCAAATCATTACAATTTTTAGATATGAAGAAAACATATTTGCCAAAATATCAATATTTTCTAATCCAATTCCAATACTAGACACCACTCACAACCTGTCTATGAATCTTCTAAATACAACTAAAGAGAAATATGGAAATGCCAGCAAACAGGCTCCAGTTATACCTCAAATGAAAAATACACGATCACCAAATGGCGGGACCCCAAAATGAAGTGGGGATCACCAAGTTAGCTGGAAGGAACATACCACAATCGTTGATCGTTGCCGCCTACTGTGGAAACACATGCATCCATTAAAGATGCAGCGCCTCCCAGCAAAAGGGACGTTAGTACTGTCGAATCGTACTAGTATGTAAAGCTAAATATTTTCTTTCAAAATAGAAAAATCATACAAGAAAAGAAAAGCCATAGAAGCAACAAATTTCAATCAATTGAAAAAAAATGTGCAATTGAAACATATTAATTTTTCAAAATACGAAAGTGTTACATATTTTAGTTTGGGGAGATCTTTAGTACCGATAATACCACAAGTAATGATATCACAGTTCACAATGCCACCGTACTCTTGGTACGAAGTCAGTCTCGGTCCGATCGGCTAAGACACCTTACTTGAAGGTGTAACCACAATCATATTTTGTATCACAATTTCCAACATGAATTACTACCATGTGTGCGGCATGGCGTCCGATCACGGCCCGATCATCTAAGCCATCTAACCACAGTGCCGTATGGTTCGACGTATCCACATTTACCAACAATCTCATCCCAATAAAGGGGAATAATTTCATCACACCAGCCTCATCCCACTTAAGTGGAATAATTTCCACAATGCACCTTATACCGGCACGTGTAGTTTCGGTGTTAGGTTATTTCAAACTACCCTTCCTAGGTGACTATAGATCTCCCAAGAACAATATTGTTATATGGATTTGCACTCAAAGGTAACACATATACATATATAGTAATGTATCCATCTCAGACTATTTCACATTGTCCAAATCTTTAATTAGCATCTTCAACTTCTCACAATAGCAATATTTCCTTGGCACTCTAGGCTTTTACAAGTGTCATTATTCAAGGCACGATGGCGGCGTTTTGTTTATACTTTCACTTCATTTAATTTCAAGGATCACCACCAAATTCCAACATATAGAACATTCCAGAAATCATATGCCTCAAGTGTGTTAATAATGGGACTTTAAGCACAAAGGACCAATAATAGAGGCACACATCAATGTCACAAACAAGCAGTGCACCAATTATCCTTGAATTACTCTTTCTGGATTATCATCAACGAGACATATTCAATTAATTCATTAAGTACAAGTAGGAACAAACAGGAGTATTGAGCGTATCGAGTTTTCCTCACCCAATTGGTATACTAGTTTTCATTTAGAACACGACCCAAAGACATATTATTTTAATAAGCAACCATACTTTAAACCTCTATCTTTCGTCACAAGCTCATTCGGAATAATCAAGCTTATAAGTTCATACGGGATGACCCGAAATATAGAGATTAAATTTTGAGTCGATTATACTTAAACTTGCGGAAAACATTACGAAAATCCATTCAGAGAGATAAAGTTTAGCCAACATACCTGGTTGAGCTTTCTTTAAGTTACTACAATGTACCAACACCTCTTGCTATAATAATTCATAATGAGATAACGTAAATCGATTAATAATTCAAAAATATATCCCATGGTGTAACTCTCCTAGGAAGTTCGTCAAACACCTAATCATGTGAAATAGACTACAAGGTCCTACAATGGAAATTCCTTCTTTCCTCAACCAATTTCAACAAGAACTACCCAAAATAGTTCATTAATTCCATATACTATAGCTTAGTGTCACATGTGTGGCCTATTTCTAACCCCACAATATATTTTTTTAAACTCATAATCTCATATATGAAATCTTAGAAGTAGGACTTACCCGGAAGGATAGTGAGCTAGAGATTAGCTTCCTTGATTCTTGAGATGTTAGATTACTCATTCCCTCTCTAAAATGCTCTCACCTCTCTCTATATTTAGTAAAAAATAGCCTCAAATGAATCCCCAAAGCTTATTTATCAAAATGGGTTCGGATATGAAAATTGTCAAAAATGACCCCCGAAGTCAATTATGTGGTGCAATTATGTTATAGCATAATCGTTTTGTGGACAACAGACTTGCAGCATAATCATTATGCGATAGCATAATCAAAAGCATAATCAATATGCGACAGCATAATAGTTTTCCCGACTCTGCTTCACTTTGCGATGCTAATGCGGTCCGCGAAATTGACCGCAAATCCAACCTTTAGTAATTGTATCATAACTTTGTGTAGGAATGTCCAAATGATGAAAGGTTTGAAGCGTTAGAAACTAGACTCAAATACCTTTGATTTGATATGGTAGTCATCACATAAAACCTTATACATATTTAAATATGATCATCCAAAGTGTGGACTTGTGCGAACTCATTTGAATTTCAGCCTATAATGATATTTTCCAACTTGACTTAGACTTAGGCCTCTCCTTGGACCCCACATTACTTATTATAAGACTTATGCACTTATTACCATATCCAATTGATGTCCATCATATTGATAGAACATAAAATATTAAAATTATCCTACCTGGCACCACGAAATCTTATATTACTTAGCAAATTTTTTTCCGGGGCCTACACTAATCTTAGCATTACAAGCACTACATTATCATAATGATACCTGGACATGGACTGCACATTTTTAAATCATAACACCTAGAAGGTACCTTTCAAATCAAAACCAACTGTTATACAATCAAGAGAAAATATTTTCTTTTCGCGACACTTTCGGCCTTCAAGGTGGCCTCTTAGACTTACATACTTCGCCATAACACATTCACGCAAACAATATCAACTCTCAAACTTACCTAACAAGGATGACAAATAGATACCCCTAATAGGACAACTATCCATTAACATCACCTTCAATAGTTTCCACGGGAATTATACATAAAGTATCTCCAACTACCTTCTTAGACATAGGCACATGAAAACACAGGGTACATAGGGAACAACAACGAGAAGACATCGTACTCATAGTGTGGCATAATGTGAACTACACTTATTTTACCTTCGCTATCAATTCACATAACATCTTCAGGGAGAAAATATTGAGAATAACCCGTTCACCCTCCTAAACTCTAAATCTCTACGCAAACACAACACTAAACCTTTGATTACCTTCAACAATTACTCTTGAGATGTGCTATCAAAACTGACCATAAAATTACCTATCGAATATATGTAGTCACACAACGATGCTTCCTCTATGACATGTCTTAACCTTCAATACCTAATATGTTTAATTCAATGAGGGACAACGGAGCTCATGATTGGATGGAATTACTTAGGAATCCATTGAGGTGCTGAGCAGAGCAGTTCATGGGGTTACATGCTAAGAGACACAAGGATTATTACTAACAATGTTGACATGGTTAACCTTTGTGACGACATCGATTATTAGGAAAATGAAGCATAGAGGTAACTAGAACGCATTGATAAGGTAGAAACCATGTACATGATTATGATATCTAAAGAAAGTTGGTCTTTCTAGACATGAAATACACGGGAGGCTTGATCGGGTGGATGGAGACGCTAGCAGCAGTTATTCTTGGGAGGCGACGAGTATGCAAGGGATAGTAACAATTTCTCCTTTCCATATATTCTTTGCCCGATAATTGTAAGCTCTACGGAGAAGTGGTCAAGTATATTACACTAGTTGCCTCCTTGAGTGTAAGGAAAGTCAGTTTAGCTCAAAATGGGAAGATTCTTGCAACATGGATGTGATAGAGATTTCAAAAGAAATGCATGAAGTTGGATTACACACCTAACGTTAACTGATACAAGGAAATCTATGCCACCAGCCCATGAGGATGAAAAATTAGTTAAACTCTTAGGAGATTATCATAATTAAAAAAAACTTAACCCTTCCCGATAATTGGCCCTATATGAGATAATTAAAGATACGACAACTTATCTTCCGAATCGATATGCTCATGATATGTGCAAAAATCTGAAAGCATCTAATTCCAACCTTTCACGAGTGAAACCACATAGCTAGGACATCTTAATATGGGGATGAAATCATGTATTGGTTAGAGGGGTTTTAATGGTTAGCATGATGCTCCGTGGAGAAAGACAAATAAAACTCCTATCCACCCAAGGAGGTGGATGCCAAGGATAGCAAAACTTCCCGCACAAATCACACATGACAATGACATAGTCAATGATTCTAGAAGTCGAGTGTGTAAGGACAATGGAACCCAATGAGACAATATAAAATAATCATGGAAGGTTTAAAGATGTTCATAATGAGTTCTCCATAGATTTTGACTCGAGAAGTTCCCATATGCTAATGAAAGACAGGAAAACATAAGAAGTAGGCTTTGTGCTATGATAACCCCCAAAGGTGCATTTAGTCTTGACAAGGGGGGGGGGGGGGGTTATAAAGGGCCC